>JAQFZW010000756.1:0-43436 GCA_034687055.1 Heteromurus nitidus | reverse complement strand
ATGTCAAAAAGGTGTTTTATAGATATTTTTCTTATTTTGACAACCTAAATGGTGTCAAACATGCGCAAGTTTCCATTAAAGTCCTGTTTGTCAGGTTTATTAATTTCATGTGCTCATGCATGATTAGATTGTCGAGCTAAGAATCAGGTTCTATTGGAATTCGTATGTTTTTATGTATTAACAATTACAAAAATTACTAGTAACTTCAGGAATAAATTGGTCACAATTAGAATTTCCTAAATTACTAGCTGATATATGTTCACCTAGTGGCAGTGGCGCTAAAAGGAAAGGGACATTCATGAGTCATTATGACCTGCATAAATCTGACCCAGAGAAAAATTGAATGCCAATGGCAGTACATAGTCCCACTGCAGATCTCTCTGCCTAATTGCAATAGGCAATTTGTTGATGACCTTGACATTGGGAAATCGGTAGCACGAAGCAAATGGAAAGCTTTTTTCTTCATTTTGCAACATGTGCTTTCCAATATGGAGCCAATCACAGGTAAATCGACGCAAATAGTCATTCGTAAAGCTTTGACGTTGCTAAAATCTAAACTTTTCACCGCCGCAAATAGTGACTAGCACAGGTTCTGCGAAGTAATGGAGGCTTATATGCGAAACGAAGTAGAAAAGTGGAAATAATTGAAATAGGTAATTTACTATAAACAACATATTTTACCTCATCGGTGGTATTCTTGGTGTACAAAATGAATCTCGTGTTGACCACATCCCTGTCAAAAGGAAGCAGACTTATTGGTCGGTGAAGAATGTTGAACCAGTCTTCAGTGTTTTCGACGCAGCCTAGCTCATCGAAGCATTTCCGAGTCAATTGGATCTCCGTGTCCACCAACGGCTTTAAGGGGGACTCGGTCGTTGCTGGCTTGGGCGTTATGATTTTACTCACATTTGAGATGACTTGTTCCGATGCAGATGTTGAAGGGCCGACCAGTTCTGTTAACGAGAGAAAAAGAATTTACTTAAACTTAATGCTCATAAAAATCATCTATCATGCTCGACGAGAAGTTCCAAAATATTTATTGTTGCGTATTTCCATTTGCACCATCTCACTAATCGTATTAATTCTTGCGGTAGCAAAATGAGTAAACAAATCCGATTATTCAAGCGATTTCAAAACTGATTCCTTATTTGTTTTTTGCAATTTACAAACTAGCAAAATTGTGGTTGCTTTCTTCAGGACACATCTCAGGTACACCAAAATTGTTTAATCTCAATAACCCTCTCAATACGTCATGCATAATGCATAATTTACTGATCACACACGCATACATTTGCATGCTTCAAAGTCAATTGCGACAAAAATATTACAAATTGGCTCATGTCTGTTACATATGTGCGTACGTTAATCCGTGATGGAATGGAAGCGCGTCTGTTTCGTGTGACATGGCATTTAAAGAGTAAATTACAAAGCGCTCATATTTACAATTAGACATGCGTATATATTGCGAATGAAGTCACGGATTAGTCTGTGTGGTCGTTGACATGAAAAACAGTTTGAAAATGAGTAATATTGATTATGCCTGATTATGGGAAAATGGAATGAATCCATCAACATACAATATTTTCCATATTCAATCGCCCTAAAACTTTGCATTCTTAAAAGAGGAGCACGTGAAACATCGACCGACGATATGGGCGAAGCCTATGTTGATGTAAGCAAACACGTACTGCAACAGAAAAATGTGAAGGATTTTGTTTTGCACACAAAAAAGTGGAGTGCATCAACGAGCATTTATTACTTCACCACAAAATAAAGTGACAGTTTGTATTTGTACTGACTAGAACAAAGTTACAAACACAAGTTGTAGATCCATTTCGTTCTCGTTATGCTGTACACTTTACTATACTTTTTTATCTGTGGTGATCATCATCCTATGCACGAATCACATCACGAAATGATTCATTTCAGGATCATGATCAATACAAATCAGTAATTGCAATTACGTCTTTCTTGAGTAACATATGCGTAACGCAACATCTGAATCTTGACAGCCCTTCTTCTGCCTGTTGCAATTTGAACTTTGCTCTTGATTCTTGACTATGATTTTATACATTTCCAATAAGATTACGTGATTGGGAAATAATTTAAAAGGTTAACATTTTAAATGGACTTTGTTATCGAAAACAAATATTTTTTGGCTGATGAATTTATTGTGTAAGTTTGTATGCTGTATGCATGTGATATATATTTTTTATTTTAAATGTAGTAAAATGTCTACTTAAACTAATTGTTTCATATTGCTTATAAAAGTTGTAAATCACGCTCATCCCAAAGATAAACTCAATTATGCCACAAAATGAGTAAGTCGCAGATCTTATAAAATCATAAAATTACAAAAATCTTTCAAATACTTAATTCAAACACCACTATATGTAGTCTCATAAAGCGTAATAAATACGTGTTGAGATAATAAACATGCTTGAGTAAGCTTGGGTTATTGGGTAGTTGGGTGGGACGTGCTAGCAAATTACAAGTTTTTCAGCATCACAGATCACAGCACACAAAATATTGTGCGTATAGAATACGTTACAGCTTTATCTGGATCACACAGCTTGAGAGAATCTCATTTTGAAAGTTTACGCATTTCATTAACTTCATTTTCTGAAGATAAAATATCCTTATGGTATGAAAATATATGTCGCAAACAAAGCTCAAAAAAATATGTGATTTGATTTTGGTATACGATATGCGGCTGCTTACAATGTAATCTAATTATGCTTTGTTTTCGGCTTCGTTTTTTGATATATTTTTTTACTGATCGTTTTATAATTGTGTTCAACAGTGTATGTATGTATATTCACTTGACAGAACCAAAACCCAAATCAAATTCGACTCCATTTAAGTTACATAATTGCTGAATGTGAATACTATAACAGAGTACAATGACAGCGATTGTGCAACTGTATTGGAAAAATGTGCGTGCCATATGCCGTGTGTATCTGTAATGACTAAATAGCGAAAACGATCAGGTTTGCATACTCATTATGAACGCGTACGCATTATTTATTTCTACTTTTCTGTGTATTTGAATGGAAAATGGAATTTTCGAGAGTCACGACTCTGACTTGACCTGTAAAAGCATACATATCATATCTCTATCCTTTATTCTGTGAAGTAATTTCGAGAAGAGATAGGCAAAAGTAATACATCAACATATCAAGCATCAATTTTATTGATGATAGGAGTGACATGGGACACCCATCGCCAATTTAATTAACTATAACACTATTTTCTGAAACTTCAAAAGCAGAACAAAATCGAATATAGTTTTAATTTCAATCTATGGGATTGTGCCAGCAAAAAAAGAGCAGCACAAAAAGAACGACTTTTATTGTCAACAACCGGAAATCATTAAAAATACCTTTAATCTTGTGTGAAAAGCATATAATGTATCTATTAAATCTTGAATTTCCAAATTATATGTTCCTGCTCGCAGCAAGATGTGCATAAAATTACCACAATAAAGTTGCTACACATTTTTTACTTCTTTTACTCCACCATATGAACCATATCTTTTGTTTTATATGGAATTTGTGTTTAGGAAATAAATATAAATATAGGCGTTAAAAGTATAAAAGCTTCAGAAAGGTGACAGAAAATCCTCAACAAGTATGGAAAATTCATGTCTATGTTTTTGTAATTTTATACAAAATATGCCAAACCGATGTAAAATTTTGAACTAGTACTACCTCACTTCTAATCTTTATGCCATATACGCATTTCCGAAGATTGGAAAAACAAAACCAGGAATTCCGGGTAATCGTATTAATTTTGATAGGTTTTTTATTGTTGCTTGTATGCAAGTCGTGGGTGTGCAAATTCGTGATCCTATTTTTGTAGGTTACAACTACAACTTTTACAAATGCTCATCGTCAAACCATCAGAAATCATCAGAGAGTCAGGATGCATACGCATCAACAAATCTTCAGTTTGCATATTATTTGCATGACTGACGGTGTCACTCGTCTCGTATTTTGTGCACGATTAAGATTATACTTGTAGATCATGAAATGAGGACACGTGCACAGTTTACATACATTTACATTTTTGCATGTATCAGAAACTCAATGCTTCCTTTGCGTTTGAAAAATGCATAAAAATGGGTAACAAAAATGGGACATGCAGACAGGTGAGGAGTAACCCATTACCGGTAACTTGTCCCACATCTCTCCTTTTTAATTGTTTCTAGTACTCCGCTCTTCCTTTATTGTACAAGTGATCATGCATTGTAGACCAATGGGGTAAAGCTAAATTGTGCTTTGGGAGTAATTATTAAATAGACGTAGCCACGCGTATTTTATATATGCACAATTTCTGATTTAAAGTAAGTATAGAGAAGCTCTTGATTTGGGAAATGAATGAAATGAAGCTTTGAGGATGGGCGTGACAGGTTGACTTGAACCAGGACATTTTTGATAATCCGTACAAACAAATTATAGCCGAAATAACATTCGAAATCAAATTGTGCATAGAAAGGTTTTATGAAATTATTCTTTTCTGGTATTTAATTTGTTTTGAACGTATTAACTTCAAGTTTAATTTACTCAAAAAATGTGCTAAGCATATGCAACTGTAATAATTCTGCTCCTGACAATGACTAATGAGTACTACCTAGATTAAAAAAGTTGTCCGTACCTGTGCACAAAAGTAACCCATTAAACAAAGTATTATATTTACTCTGGCTCAGAACCTATCCCATAAGTAGCATCGCTTCAATTTCATTTTCTGCACAATTAAATTCCTTAAATCGTTTTACTACGGAATAACAGAAATGATATTTGCACACGTGTAGACTTAAAGTTTGCAGCTTTCCTCAACTTTTTTACAATCGAAAACTTACGAATAGTTTCGATTTTTATTACAAGCTTTTAAGATGTAATTCTGTTAATGGCAAACATTGTTTCAAGGATGTAATCATTTACAAATTTACAAACTTTTTCCAAAACAGAAAATCAATCAAGGCTCATTTGGCGAATATGGCAAATCTCTCCACGTCCACCCAACCCCCAAGGTTAAAATTAGAATATAGACTCATAAACAAGGTGAATTGGCAAGGTACTAATCCACTCCACACGTAATAAAATTATAGCGATGAGAGATGAAACAAAAGTTTCCAATCCATTCGATTCAGTTTTAATTAAAAAATTCTAAAAATATATTTCTTGAAGGAACAAATAAATCCTGTGTGCCAATAAAAATGTCTACTAGATTTGCTACTCAACTCATGGGGAAATCCCAACAAGCATCATGTTTCTTCTGATGATTTGATTGATTGACTTCTGTCAATACCTAACTACATTCTCCAATAATATCCCTTTTTAATTAGCCACAATCTTAAAGCAAAAATTGTAAATGCGAAGGTGAAATTCAAGTACATCCTCTCATCATACATATCTGTCGACATTAATTAGCGCACATTCACCATGCTCAATTTGACTTTGGATGTGAATGTGAGTCATCTCTATCAGGATCATGAGACAATGTATGTCTCAGTCTCATGTCTGCGGAATGAAATGTCACAACTTCACAAGGAGCTTTGAGACTTGAGAATATTCCGAAATTGAACATGTATTCTTCATCATCGCTATCATTGTCGACATCACAAGAAAAATCTGCTTTTCTCTTTCTTCAGAACAACATGGATGTACTTAACGCTTCTTCTTTAACTATCTTTTCAGTCACAGTCACAATCATGCTAAATCTCATATAACTCATCCTCATAATCATATACATTTCACACGCATTACATACTGATTTTTTTCCAACTTACTGACCGTGCATACCTTTTCCTTTCATTTCTCTCGTCTTAAGGTTTAATTCCTAATTCCTACTCAAGATATTGCCTCAAGAAGAAGAAATTCTTTCGCAAAAACAAGGATGAATTTCTAAGGATCTCTTACACACAAAAAAGTATATTTTGATTTGAAGAAACGCATTTCACTATATACGTTCCGTCCTGATAACTAAATCCTTGACGCGATCTTGCCTATTTTCTGCTTTTACTTGCTCTTCCATTCGAACAAAAAATAAATAAAAGATCATCATGATTTTTTTCAAAGGTGATGGTGTGATGTGTGTGATGATGAACAATGATCGTAGCATCATCATCATCATCATAATCATCATCCAATCGCCTTTACGAAGGTGGCGAAATTAAGATAAAATATCTTTCTTCTCTCCTTCGAATAATAATCTTCATTTTATTTTTTTTGTACTTCGTCTCCTAAGACAAAACTCGTCACAGTCACGAGTAATATAACATCGTCGTCAATAATGTGTTTTGTCAGGTTTTTTACACGTGTGATGTGAAGTATGAAGAATGCTCCTATGTTTTCTTTTTTTTCTGTAAAACTTTAACAATATTTATTGACCACGACCACCAACAAAGGGACATATATTAATGTCCATTATTGTGTCAGTTTCACATTAAGTCCTCATTTAAGATAAATTACAGGATTTCACTCGAGAAGGAGAATCCAAAAAGTGTCAAAAAATTGTTCAAATAATATAAAATTCTTAACTTTGCTCCCCTCGCCAGCGGCCAGTCACATTTGTGCTCAAACTCAAATTGGCCAAAATGGAAGTGCCACACAGTTTGATTTTTACGCAAATTTTTACTCTACAATATAATTATAGCAATTACCTATAAATTTTTCTAACAAATAATAAACATATGTAGTAGAATGTTTTACTAGATCATTTTGTGAATTTTAGAAGCACACTTAAAATCATTTTCCTTCAAATTACTCACAATTTAAGAGCATTTGTACAAAAGTGTCTATATATTCTATATCGTCTTTCGCACGGTCATGCGCGCACCCAATAATACTTTGCGGAAAATGTGTTTGCGCCTGCGCACACACCAAAAAATATATTTCAACGTTTGGAGATATATAACCGTAAATTAGAAACGCTTGAAGCGCTTTACCACAAGAATACAAAGTACAATAGGACATATTATTATTATTAGTAGAGGAGTTCCCCCTTCACCACCACCGTGTAAAGCTTTCAATGAGCAATATATATAAAAGATCATATACTAACACTGCTTAAAAAGACATATATATTCTTTTTTTGGCTACTGCCACAAAGTCCCAGCCCCTTGTAACGGAATCGAGAATAGGAAAACAAAATGATACAAAAATATCCTCCGACAAGAAAAATTCAGAGAATATTATTATTATTTGTCCTTCCTGTTCAAACTAGGCTTATAGGATTATAGGATGCACGTATTTAAGCTAAGCTTGAAAAAATATGACAAGACTTGACTTGAATATTTACACACTGAAACGATTTCTTGTTTTCGTTGTTGTGCGAAGAGAAAAGAGAAGGTGTAAAAATACTAGTCCCTTGTTGAAACAGTGTGATTATCATTTAACAGCTTCTCTTCGCAGGTGAAATCGGAAAGTTTTTTTTTGTGATTGGCAAAATGGAGGATGAGGAAGGAAGTAGATTGAAGATTGACATCGTTGATATGAGATGAGACATGATGCTGAGTACATACACAACAAGTTTTGTTTGTGCAACATCATTCACCCTCTTTAGATAAAATCACACAAGTCACAACACATTTAAATTATATTATTTTTATTATTTGACACTTACCATTCTCCGTATCATTTCCACTAGTACCTCCGCCGGGGGAAGCAGTTGATGACAACGCATTCGAGATTTGACGATAACTCCTCGCCGCAGTATCACTCGAGGGCGGGATTGGAGGGAGTTGCAGGGCCCTCCTGAGAAACTTCCAGTCCCAGAGGAGAAACCCGTCTGAAGGCTTCACAAGCCAGGATGCGGTGAAGATGAGAAGGACGCATGTGACACAAAGGGATTTTGTCGTTGGTCTCGCTCTCGTTAACGACGCTGGATAGGCTCGGCTAGACGCTCGCCCCTTCATCATCATCGTCTCCATTTAGGCACACTCCACAACATTTCATATCACGAGTTTGAAATGAAGATACGCGATATTTTTAATAATAAAAACTTTTATTTACTAATTAGCTACATGGCTTTAATTAGCACTATTCACACATTTAACTTGAAATAAGTAAACACAGAAAAAACACTATCGGATTACAAAAGACTTTTGACTTCTCACTCGTTTGAAACTTATCCTATGAACTGAAACCTTGGGTGAGGAGAAGAGTATATATGGCCGTGGGAGAGAAGAAAAAAGAGATATTGCCAATTCACTATTTTAGTTTTGCTCTCTCTTCTAATACCTTTGTCCACGCGGAGTAAGAGAAAGGTGGAATGTGGATTGGATGATGCAGAGTGCAGATTTGCAGATGTCCACGATAATTAAAAGATGCAATAGCAAATTTCGAAATGAAAGATACACTCTCGTCTCCTCCAAGCTCCGCTCTTTATCTGATATTATTTTCTAAATTCTTCATTAAATCCAAGAGCTTAATTCTTTCGATATTTATCCACTTTGCAAACGTGAGAAAATATTTTTCGCTCAGAATCAGAACCAATCCTCTCGCACGTGTCATTCGCGAATGGGCAGATGCACAAGTCTGAAACGAACCAAAGCAAACCACTGCCAAAAAAGATTTATTTGAACTTTTGAAGATCAACGACTTAACGCGAGAAGCTCTACAGAGAGACGCTTCTCCAATTTGATTCTTTTCTATACACATTCGATCCAATCATCAAGAAGATGAGTGAACTAATGAAATTGTTTACACGAGTGAGTCGTCCTTTTCGTATACTCTCTTTTCAAAGTTATACCTTCAACTAACTGTTACACGTTGAAGTTGAGAAAAAAACACTGAAGAGTAGCCATATGCTTTTTGTCATAAGCAAACTGTTCTTGTTAGTGCTGTCAACTGCACATTTGCTTCATGCATGATACAAAGACGCTTGCTTCCTTTCCTTCCACATAACGCTCATATAACAAAACACCTTTGCAACAATAATGCTAAATAAGTTAGCATCATGCACATGCATGCCTTAGGTGATTGTTTGAATCATGCACAAACTTTATACCTCCCTTCCCTGCTTAATATCAAAGATACACAGATAATGCACAAGAGTGCAATATTATGCATTTACGTCCGAGTTTATATATGCTTTTTACCACTGGCAAAAAATCTTTTTCATATCCCATTTTTGAAAACTGTAATAGTCCTTGTATGCTTACTTGCTTATATGTGCATAAACAGCTACAGTGTAGATTAGATACAGCAATTTAGAAAAAGGACCCATAACACAATTTAAATGTGTTTAAAAAAGTGCATATAGCCTTATTATTTGTCGTGCTACGAAGCAATAATGCGGAGTAGTGCTTTTTACATGCTTCAAAGACAATTCTTAATGCAGTTAACATAAAACTTCATTTTTTATGAAAAAAAAATCAGGCAGCCATATATGACACCTGCTATACTTTCTTTAGTCCATTTATGAACATAACATAACATACTTACATTGTTATCTGTGTTGTATTATTGTTGCCTGATATGAGTTTTGATATGTTACCATTATATCACAGAGTGGAAATAACAATTCGCTCAAAGTTGCCAACAAAGTCTAACGAACAAAGTATTCATTGAAAGCCCTTCGACAATGTGATACGATACATGTGAGTCTCTCCAACAATGCTTCGATGAGAGAAAAAAGAACTCGATCCATATATCACACACTCGCAGACTAGATAGAGAACTACATACATTTGGGAGTTGATGTGTGCAGGATAACATTAGTTAGTGTGAGTAATAATTTTGCAGTAAAATATGGGTCAGTTGAAGAAGGTGGAAAATGGACGTAAACGGAATATCTTATTAGAATGAGAATATATATATACTCATACGCTAAATTGTTTTTAAAAAAAAGTTAAATGCTAAAGAGGATTTTTAAATGTGGCTATACACTACAAGACATTACAATGTTTGTCTCAAATGCCTGTCGAGTATAGGGATGTGCTTGGTAAAACAAACAGTATCATATTTTTACTCTGAAATGCACTCTCATTTACTCATTCATTCGTCATTGTTAAAATGTAATACTTATCCTGTTTAAATAGCGAATTATGAGAGCTTCGCATGCCACCATGAACCAAACCCCAGACCAAACCACAAGTCCACAACCACCGCCACACATGTTGGTGGATCAGGTGTCACATGTATGTTAGGCTGTTTTAATTACAACTATTTTAAAAACTAATAATAACGTGCTGTAAGCTTTCATCGCATTTTAATTTTTCAATGCAGCTAAAATATGCATTTTAAGTTTGACAAAACAATGCTAGTTGTGCATCATGATAATCATGTCACATGAATATATGCATATGCATTTACTACCCTCATAATACTCGCACATTATGACATGACACATGACAATATTCATCTCAGCAAAGTATGTAACTGCGAAAATTCACAACTTTCTTCCCAACACAAATACTATAATAATCCTCTATGCAATGTTAGTCTAGGAAGGATGGAAAATCTTTCAGATTTTTTAGTGACAATAATAAATTGATTAGAGTGTGAACAACTCTTGCACTAGCTCCCTCATTAAAATGAGTCCAATTCTCCAAATCATTATACTTATTGGCAATTATGTATGGATTTTTAGCAACGTGGGCGAGCAAAGACCATTTCAAAATCCGTAGAAAACAATGAATGCGAATAACAAGTTGAAAGAAGAAGAAAAATAAACTGCTAAAAGTAGCAAAGTGTGTTACTCATGTCATCCTGCCTTGTACTTGCACTCAACATTTTAGACAAAGGCCATAAGGATAAAAAAGTCTTTTTTACGTGGGGAATGTCACAAGAAGCAAGGTGGATTTGATGTCAGCAATTAACACAGCGAATATAACTCAATAACTTATCTGTCATTTCGAAGAAGCCCCTGTTCAACTGTTACATAATGTAACTTGTTCATACGCCTTGAATTAAATGTAGTCTCATGTTTTTTGATGGTGATGATGATAATGAAATGACATAACAAATTCCTGTCCCCGGCAGTATCCTTTAGAGGAAGGACGGTGATGATAAGTTTCATGATTTGAGTTGAATTTGGGAATTTATGACCAAGTTGCAAAGGATATTTACGGAGGTATTATGTTTGTATGATCTAATGGAGATAATTTGTGTGAGAATAAATCTCAGAGAGATTGCAAACGAAACATGTCCAATGTCCTCCAGCGGGTGTTCAATGTTGATGAATCGGCCAATCTTAATGTGCGTTTTATTTAGGTATGCCATTTATTTAATAAAGCTAACTTCATGCAATAAACCTTCACAGATAATGGGTTAAGTCAGTTCCTTTTTATATTTCACTCTTCTTTCCTTGCACACAACTATTAGACGCGTTTTAAAATATATTTTTTACTAAATACATACGAGATCATGATTACGTTGCGAATATGACTAATGACTAAAAAGTGTAATTTTTAAAATTGTACATAAAATGCGATTTCGATTCTACATTAAAACTTACGTATTAAAATACTAAATAATGAAGACATGTTCGTGGTTTGAGTCTTGAGTTTACTTTTATAAATATTAACTTAAAATGATATTGCTTTTCCCCACCTCGCCTCCATGCCTTTAATTCACTTAATTCTCTTCAAACAATCAATTACACCTGTGACACGGAGCTCCTCACTCTTATCAATAATTTCCTGAAGAATAGTTTTCTTTTGAACATCAATTTCATGAGAGCACATCAGTTTGACGAGCATGTCTACCGCTTTGGAGCTGAGCCCCCACTCCATGGGATGTCTGAACATGTAGTGCTCCACAAACACAAATAGGGTCTCATCTTCAGTCAGCTTGGATTTTTCCTTGCCCCAGTGGAAAATTCCCGACAGGGTCACCGTTGATTTTGGTTTCGCTGCGTAGATGGGCTGATCTGACGAATACGAATACAAAATATGACAATTATACAAAAGTACTTTTATTTAAAGCAAAACATTTAATCAAAATTCAAGTTGACACTTACAGAAATGACACAATTCGCCTTCGTATTGGGAGCAGATCTTCACTTTGAAGCTTGAGAAGAGATGAGGCTCGCGGGGACACTCCAGGACTTTAATAGTTACGTCAACGGCTATATCATCACTGCTCTCCCCTTCGTTCTGATTGAATTCTGCGAAGTTGGTGAACAAGTTGATGAGGAAGGTTGAAGGGCGGGCTACCTTGTCCCCGGAATGAAGTAAAAATGTCCGAATTGCGCATCTCTCCTCGGGATCACTTGACTCGTTGTCCATATACCGTTTATAAAACGTTCTGAATCGCTTCAGCTCCCATCTGACGGCTGAGATTTGCTGGAACTGTTTCTGAAGGACCACAATAAGAAGTTGTCACTTTCTTCAGAGATTTGTCATATAAAATATTAAAATATCATTACTACACATTCGCAAAAACGCTTTACCTCTTCCACTTGTGTAAGCTCATGCGCAAAGTCGATGGTTGTTTCGCCTTCATCTTCACCGTCCGCGTTGTCACCTAGGACAAATGTTTTCTCGTTTAACCTTTGGTACATCTTCACGCTGTTGTTATCTGGAAGGGATTCCATCTGAAATAGTATATAAAAACACATATGAACACGCAGTAATTTCACAAGGTTCGGGATGTTGCGAAATATTATTGGATTGGATGAAGTGCTTCAAGCTTCACTCACAATGACACTTTTGGCTCGATGTTTGCTGTTATTCCAGCAAAAAATGTCGTAGTACGTTTACGGTTGGAGGGTTGAAGTAGGAACAAGTTGTCCGTTTTCAAATTTAATATAAAAAATGATACAAGTAAACTGGAAATGGATTTAATGTACTCAACTTGAAAGGGGCGACTTTCGTATAAAAAATGCTCTAGCTCCTTCGGACTTGAATTCAGCACTAATTTTGTAATTTTTTTTACTTCTTTTTGTAATGGCGAACGGTATTGCCAATTCCCACAAGTTTTAATGCTCCAACTTTGTTCTTGAGTTTAGAATGAGCAAACTTCAACAATAATTTTGTAGAAAGTATAAATAGAAACCCACTGACATTGAAATTGGCTGGATGTACCGCATTTGTACATTATAATTGCCAATGCATTTTCCAGTTATGACTAAATCTGCATTTCCGCATAATAAATTAAGTACACATCTCATCTAATCAGTCAGTCACCCAATGAAGATAAACATACATTGTCATGATAAGATGGATTATGGAGATTGTCCAGCCCCAGTCCGGAACTCGGAACGATAATTTTTTTTGAAGTGTTTATTTATGAATGAAGCAATATGAAATGTGAGAACAACAAAATTACTCATCCGTCAAAAGCATACTGCGTCCGGAACATCATTATCTTTATTCTCAAACCATTTTTTCTATAAGCATTTCAGAGTGACTCTTTCTACGAAACTAGTTTTTTTATTGTATTTACATGCCAAACTTGACGGTGAAGAAGTGGAAAAGCTAGAGAGAGTTTGTTTTTTAATCATTTACAATTCATATTATGAATATTTTATATATTTAAACGGACAAGGAAGAAGTCATTTTTTCTCTACGTTTTATTTCTCTTTCCTAAGATTCTCTTAAGTAGCAAATAATTTTGCATGAGAATGCAAAATGAATGAGGGATTCCCTCTTGTTTCACTCAAGTTCTATATAGAGCTCCACGCATTGTCTTCAGCCGATGAAGATGTATATCTTCCAAGAAATCTTGAGGCAGCGATGAGAAAACTTTTCTTTTATGTTCGAGCACCATACCGTCATTTTAGCTGGAATAATCATAATTATTATTATACAACAACAGTATTCTAACTATCCCCTAAATCTATAATGTTTTGTTATTCTAAGTTTTTGACTGCAATAACAATCTACATAATAGTATTTCTATGGTCTGTATATTTGGTAAAAAAGTTTATGTTGCACAAAAAGTATAAAAGTACAAAGCAACCGCACACACATTTATATTTTTTTTAGTCAAAGATGAGTACATTGTTTTGTACAAAGTGAATTGAAAGCCAGAGAATTTAACATTCAACTTTTTAAACTTATTTTCTTCCTTCAGTTTTCTTGGCATTTTTTATCATGTAAAAAGAGTATCAATTGGAGATGAGCAGATTGAGTTTGGTTGCAAACATTTGGTAAAAAAAATCATGAAAGATTTTTGATTTTTCAAAGTTTTTTCTTCTTCTCAATTCAGCCTTACGAATTGGACTGCACTAAAATTAGTACTAAAGACGGAGAATATTTATCATTGATCCTTTTGGAATTTGTGAACTCTCCACCCTTTTGCAAGACACAAACCAAACATTCCTTGAGCGAGCTCTTCTTCTTCCCACGAAAATACATGTATATTTTTTATATAAAAAACCTAAAATTATCAAAAGGTTCCTCTCTGCTTCTCCCACCAACAAAAAAAATTGTCTCGAAAAATTCTGTTTCCGGCTGTAATCATCGTAAGACCAGATTTTTATTTGGCAAAAAAAGATTTGGAAAAAGTGACTGGAAAAAAATAAAACAAAAAAGGTTTTATTCCTAAAAGACTATTATTTATAATCACTAAAAATTGATAATGCTATTTATAACCTTAGACAAAAAACATCATTCGTTTTTTAAAGCGCTCATTGAGTTATCGTAAAATTATAAACTTTAGTTCATGCTTACAGCTACAATAATAGTTTAAAGATGCATATTGGGTGCGTATTTATTATTAGTGTGATAAGGTAACTATAATAAACCCAGTATAAAAAAGTCTTCAAAAAAGTAGCATTCACATTTCACATCGACTTCCAGTTTACAGGCCTTTTCATTTTCATATAATATTTTTTATCAAACTGTCCACTTTCCACTTGTTCCTTTTCCTCAATGTCTTCTTACTCAAAACTACAAAACTCTTCCGTGTTTTTCTAAACAATAAAGTAGCATCAAAAGTTCTAATATTCTCTAGATTCGATATAGTAGCACTACACACATGAATAAATCATGTGCATACATGCGCGATGTAGTAGACTTATACAATATTTTTTAGCGACATTGTGGAAGTATAATATAATATTTTAATATAACCGTAAAAAACGCGGCTAAACTTGCAATTAGTTTTTTGCTAATATGCTTATTCATTTCTCATATTATCATATATCCTTATTTATGCTGATTGCTTCTTTCAAATTGCTTTTATGCAACAAAAATCCAATTTAACTAAATTTCTTCTTAGAATTCCCATTTCGTTGCCCTTTCCTTGTCCATGTCACCCACACGGAAGATCCCATTCTTCTCCGAGGACAAGTATTGACCGGCAGTTGTCTTAATGCAGATTTTCGTTGGCTCACGGAGCTCGAGGTAGAATTTGTGGGGAGTGTCCGCATCAGCCGATACTTCATCTCCTGATACTCCCCAGTACTTGCCAGATTGACCTTGAAGAAAATGAAGAAGAAAGAAAGAAATTGTAAAAAAATATCTCATTTAGAATTTATTGTTGATGAGCATGTAAGTAGTAATGAGTTATTTCACGGGTAATTAAAAAATGAAAGTGAGAAAAAGTTTGTTTCAAAAAAATGAATGAGTAGATGATGCTTTTTTATTTTTGATGTCTTGTACCTTTGAAGTGGACAACACCCTTCTCGTCTCGCTCCACTTGGATCGTCTCGTAAGTAGCCTTATTGCATTCCAGACGGGGACAAGCATTTGTCTTGTAGCCTACGTAGCCTTGCTCACACTTGAGTACCAAAATCGGCCTGAGAGAGAGGGAGAGTTATTATTAATAGATTAGTTTTTAATCAGTTAATTAATCCCATTAATTTTTATCTGAAATGGGCATCCACACAAATTAAGAAATTAGCGCGTACCGATTGATAAGGTAAAAGTAGTATTTGGAGTTTTCATCTGGTACGTCGCAGTTGGCGTACAGGTGGCCTGACCTCTTCGCTCCCACGTACTTTCCATTGTTTGCTCGGAATGCTACCGCACCATCTTCCAACCAGGTGAGCTCGAATAAAGCGTTGGACGACCTGAGAAAAACAGAAATTAAAAAAATGTTGATAAAACTCTTCTCATTTTAACTTCACTTTTGTTTGCGTTTGGTGCTCGAATTTTGTCTTTCTTTGCCAACAAAAGATGTAGAGTTTTCTAATTGGAAATGTTTGCAAAAAGATAATGTCTCTTGATAATGTCTTATCTTAATGAATTATTAATTTTTTAGACAGGTAACAACGATTTTCCTTTCTCCCATCACAAACGAAGATTTAGTGCAGATTAAAAAGGGAGAATTTGATGAGAGGTAATTTTTCAAAAAGCTGTGAAATTAGTTTTTAGTGTTATCATCAAAGTAATTAATTTGTATGTAGATACACATACTTCTTATCAGCAGAAGCTTGGATTCCGCCTGCGGTCTCAAGAGTCCAATACTTGTCTTGCATGGTGCGAATGTACCAGCGCTTCGTTGTTTGGTCGAACTCGAGTTGGAATGTCTCGTAGTTGGAAATTTCATTTTGGTTCGCGGTGACATCAACACCTGCAACAACAAAACAATAATTAATTAATATGTTATAACATAACTCTAATTAACTTTTCGGGATCATATGCGTTAAGATCTATTTGTGTATTTCAAGCATTGTATTCAAACTGTAATTCATATGATTATGTTGAATGAGAGAAGCATTTATTTATCACTTTCGTCCAGAGAGGAACACGATTTTGTTTTCAAAAATGTACCCATTTTTCATTAATGTAATTTGAATTAGAAAAAGTTTACAAGAATTCTAATTTGAAGCACTTAAAAGGTATATTTGAATTATGTAATTTATGTTTTATCTTAAACTTTCTGCTTTCATAAAAATTGCTACTTTTATTGAATTGGTGGTCAGTCACTGTAGAAGACACAACATGTTCTTTTAGAATGGGTGTGTTTGAAAGCATGTGTCTTTCAACCAAAAGTTAATCATACAAATTAGCAGCCGAGAGTTTACGCAGAAGCGTGCAAACGTAAGCATTTTTCCCTTGCAAAAGCCAGACGAGTATTACAACAATTAAAAAGTTTTATATAAAAAAAATTGCTCGCATGCTTTGTTGATGAAGCACGTATAGGTATTATGCTATATTTGCTACTTTAAATATTGTGTAATACGTCAGGTTCAAAAGCATGAGAGAGGAGAGAAATGTTTTGGGCGCATAGTGCATAAAATTTAACGTTTACAAAATTACAGAGTCCTGAACTTTCGTAGAGAGGCTTTACGTAAAAAAATCTTCGATTTGGGATAAAAGATTATAGATAATGGTAAGTCATGTATGACCACCAATATAGCCAATATTACATCATTTGGAGGAAAAGTTTAAATAAATTGCTTAAGAATTATGCAGACGTTGATTCATCAAGACGTTCACATTATATATTTGAGACGGAGTATCCCACAATTGCCACATGTATCAGTAAATTATAATACACATAAATAACCGACATTTTATGGATTTAAAAGTAAAATTGAAGTAAGAAATCATTGTATTCATTAGGAAGTTCTTGGAGTCATATTCCGCCGTTATAGTGCGCATTTGCAGACATTTTGAATTTTTGGAATACGACGTCAATAAAATATTTTTTTGACGAGGGCACACCATTTCCACATTACAGGTACCTCTTAAGGAGCTCCATTTACTTTACGAAGAATAGTAGAAATACAATATTTAATCAGGATGAAAGTGGTAAAATATCAAGTCACAAAATGTGCTGTTCTAAGGGTCTAGTTGAAGACCTTGAAATTGAAATACTCGCGTTCTTACTTTTGCTTCTTCACGGCCAATAAAATTGTATACATACACCCCACACCAAAGCCAAAATGAATGATATATCTTTCCTTTACCTCTTTTAATTGGTTTCCCCCAAAAATGAAATGAGCTTTTAATTACTAGGTGAATGGAGAGAAAATTGCTGCTAATTGCCAATTAAATGCCAATATAAATTGGAAACGAATGAATGAGTATAGTTGAGGGATGGGATATTCATACGATAGAAAAAAATCACGCTCTGAAAAGCTCGTGAACGTGCACGTTTCGAACTCAGCTTGAATGCATATTATCCAAGAACAACACTAGCGAAATGGTTGTTTAGAAGATATTTAATGCTGAAGGATTGAAGAACATTTGTTTTTTTTATTTCGACGATGTGATGTTCTTGATTGCCTTCAGCAATATAGTTCACTTTTACTTAAATATATATTTTTTTGCATTGAATTGTATCATCGACAAAACCTTTTGTAAGACTTGCTCCTTGGATGTGTACAGTCTTATAATATGAAAGTTTCTTTTAAAAAATTAGGGCAGTGAACTAATGGGCCTTATGGGTGGTCAGTGTATGAACAATTCTTCTATTTATAAAACAGCGAAGAGAGTATATAGACAAGTAGTTAGCAGCACGCAAAAAATAATTTAGCAATACACTTTCAATGATAAAAAAGGATTTTCATATGCACGACTTGTTTTTCATCAAATTAGCAGATTAGCAAAAAAGATTTTTAAAAAGCTTCAAGGAATTCATGACGAATTGCATTTATTCACAATTCAAAAAGGAAAGAGTAGAAAAATAGCCGAAGGACCTAAGATACATAATTTTACTAGATCGTACAGGGCGTTTTTTCAACGGCGACACGCGATTTCGACCGATTTGAACCGTGAAATTGTTGAGCAAATTGGTTAAAAAAATAATGACAGCAGAAGAAGTCCACATCGACATTAAAAAGAAAGCCGAAAAGCTAAAGACTAAAGACCGTAGTACTTTTGTAATCGTTTTGGATGTGTGGAAAATCTTTATTAATTTTTTTACCTTGTTTCACAGAGACATATCTGGAGTTGAGAGCAGCGATGAAAGCAGCTTGTGGGAGGGAGTCCTCCAAAATGAAAAGCTCATCTTTGGTTGCAATGTGTGATCTCGTTTTGAGCACAGCTTTCGATCCAATCGGGGCCAAGTAGAGGCCACGGAAGTCCCGCAGAGCCAACTGACCGTGATGATATTCAATCGAGAAGAGACAGTCTTTGTCGCAATTCTCCTGAAAACGTTTTTAAATATATATATTTCATTTCGAAATCGAGCACATTTTCCTGTTTTATGTTTTATCCTGATCGGAGAAAAGGGCGTGTGTATACCTTCATCTAAATCTGATGGGAATAATGCATTTTTTAAAAATCAAGTTTTGCAGGTATTTTCGATACAGAAATCTCTGGCAAAAATATTCACACCTTTCACAGATTCAGAGGCACGACAAAGACAGATCACGCGCCTCGGCCTTTCATCCTCTCTTTCTCTTTTCCATTCAGCCCGTATATTTCACTATCTTTTTCTCAATTTTTTTTCGCCGGCATTTTTTTCGTGATCATCACTCATCTCCTTTGGTTGATGTAATGCCTGACAAAGTTGTCTATTTTGTTTGCATTGTCTAACCTGTCACGTGATAAAATAGGATGATGATATCCGATCTAATTCTCTCGCAAAAGTTGTGAAAGCTCTCAACTCTTAATCCAATCTGTTACATGTCATGTAAAAGTATATAAAAAGAGCACTTTTTTAATCTAGATTTATATTTGTAACTTGAGCAAAACATTTTTTCTCGAGTGGAATTTACACTCCCATTTATTTCCTGGTTTGGTTTGGTTCTCAAGTCTCAAGCCACTGTGAATAAGCCTCAACCAAACAATTGACAGGTTGTCGAATGATGTTTCAAAAAAATGCACAGATTTTTTTTCTCATTCGCTCATCTTCTTCGTACAAGAATAATGGTGATCGTGACTAAACTGTTCACAATGCATAATGCTTGTAACGAGTAAAGTGCATCTTGAGAAATGGAGTTTTGTAGCGAGCGACTCGACTCATTTGTCAATTTTCCTCTTTTCTCCACTTAAAAATGCTAAAAGACTTAACTACAATTGTAAATGAGTTTCGCATTAAAGTGTCGCTTCCACTCAAGTCGTCTCGTCAGTGCAAGACTGCGCAAGCGCATGTTCCTCAAAAATGCTTTGAAAAACTGTCATTTGCCATTTGAAAGACGCCTATTTTTAATCTTTTTTCGCTTCGAGTAAATCAAGTCTATTCTACTTTCCCACAATTAAGTAACGTTCTCAATTTGTCTTTTGTCTTTATATTCCGACGACGCTCGTGTTCAGTACAGAGTACAGACTTGCTCTCATACATTAACTAACTTGTAAAAATATATTTCCTGCCTTCACTTACTTGTTATTTTTAGAGAAATCAAGTTGATTTTTTTTTCAAAGTCTGACTTCATTACATATTGGCACTCTGCATTTATAAGAAACTTTTGTTTTTGTCTTATGCAAATGCAAATGAAATGCTTCGGCTTGATGATAATAGTCGGTTTCGAGTGCAGTGATCAGTGAAACCTACTAATTTTACTTTAGTTTTACGTAATTGCGACTATATAATCAGGTTCTTTTAAAAACTGATGATTAAACTATATAGCGCGGGGCTTTTGTAAATATGTTAACTTCTATAAACTAACTAACCTGCAGCTTTCCATCACGGTGCAAATACTTGTTGTTGCAGGAATGAATGGCGTAGTTGCCTTCGCGGAACTCCAAAGTGAAGAGAGTGTCAGCGCCCCAGGGGACATTCGAGTCGACGTAGATTTCATCCTCGCTGTCAGCCAAGTGAGCGTAGCGCTTCCGTCCGACGGACTTGAGGGTGACCTGAGGTCTCGCCGCGATGTGCACTGACCAGTACTCGGACTCGGCTGGAGCCTTCGCGGTGCAAATCAACTTGTCTGGGCCCGCCCCGAGGAAGTACCCTCTCGAAATGTTGCGGAGTGCCCATTTTCCTGAAAATTTCAGAAGATCATAAAATGTTAATCAACTTCAGCCTTAGAAAATCCCACTTCATCTATTCTATATTTCTGCTTTCTCACCCAAAAATAATTTATTGGACGACGTATTTATTTGCCAAATCAAAATGAAAAGTAATGCTTTACAAACTTCACAATCCTACGACGTAAACAGTTAAATATCGTTTTCAGATTGCCATAAAATTACAGCCGTGCTAGACTATATACGTAGGTACTCAAGTATGACGATTTTATACAGATATTAACACATTTTTAATTAAAATCTTCGTTTGAATATGCTAACAACAAGTGTATAATCACGCTTAATAAAATATATATTCTTTTGAAGGAAGGCTCTTATAAGACGATATAAATAGCAGGTTCTGTTCGCAGCTTATATGATGCTGGCTCACTAATAAAAACATAACTTCTTATAGTCGTTTTTAGAACCACCAAATCTCATAAAAGTCCCATAAATTTTCACACTTAATGTGTGCCCGCTCAGAAGGTTATTATGAGTTTTGGCCAGTTTGTTCAAGGTTCATAAACCAGTAATTTTTTTGCGCGAAGATTCTCAAAATATAATACACATTTCGCAAAACAATAAACGCGACGAGAAGAGTTTGTGTAAGTATGATTTAAAATTTGTTTAACAACGCCACAAGCTCTAGCCATATTCTAGTAGCACAATACCGGATTCAAGTTCATTAGACTGGATCTGGATACTGAGCAAGTAGCCATATGCAATTTATATGCCGCTGAAAATTGCAAGATGACCAATAGGATACTTTCGGAGAAGTTTACAGTAATATTTTTGGCTTAACTTTTGAAAAAGCTCGTAAAACTCTTCTCAAGTCTTTTTTTCTATTTTCCAAGAGCTACTGGCATAAACCATTACGCAAAGGAGTATAAGGCTTATCTTCCATCATCAAACATCCAGAGGCTAGTTTCACACTTTCAACTTCACTCTCATTACTTTTTTTTATCTTCACGTTTGCAGGAAGAAAGCGATAGGCTCTAGGAGGAGGAGGCTTATGCATATTGCATAAAGCGAAGAAAACTTGATGAGTTGCAAGTCTTGTGGCAAAAAGTGTAAGTGGTAAGTATACACTTGCATAATAAATATCTTCTAAAATCCTAATGGAAAGCCAAAAATCTTTAATGGATTCTTTTTGTCGGTTCGTTCATTGCTCTTGATTTAATTTCTTGATGGAAAAATGCAAGTGTGCACTTGTGTAATTCATGAAAACCATACGGACACGATCTTCATAACCATTACGGCTGAATTTAAGAGCCTTGTTGTGTTCAGAGTGGGGAGCACGCTGCTCCTGTAAACCAGCCAGACTTCATTAATAATCATGTTTGTGTAGTTTGTGAGCACACACATTCCTCTTCAAGATGCATTTCTTCAATATAAGATCAAGATCATCTAATCAATAGGTTATGTATTACACATCCTCCTTTTTTGTTGTTACACACAAGTTTCAACTATGTGACTTGATTTCGTTAAACTTAAATCAATTGAATAAGGACGCATATGATTTAATCTACTCAGCTTGAACTTTTCCTTTACATTTTCCTCCAAAAAAATAACCTCTTTCGTTGGATTTGGATTCTGATTCAACAATTTACTTAAGTTATGCGCGTGTCATCGTGCAAGACAAGGAACGACACATCGACATCGACATGCGTGCGCGAGTGTGAAGTGAGTAATAATATTCAACGCGCACGCATAATATACAAGATTACATTTTAATGAGATTTTTCCTTCTGAACTTTCTTTTGCACCTATCAAAAAACTATCTTACTTCCCTGAAACAATACATCCGCGAAAAAAAATATATAGCATTATGCCAATTTGAAAACTGAAAACCCTTCAAAAAATCACTATCATCATCTATTTTCTCATCACACAATTACGTATCTCCTGAACAAGTTCCGTGTAATTTTCCAATCTAATTTTTTTACACAAAATTCACATTTCTTTTCCTATGCTCAAATGTATCTTTCTGGCGGTGGTGAAGGTGAATGGCGATGAAGCTATTTTATACGCATATTTTCGTAGGTCGAAAATGCATATTGAAAGCTACACTCGAGAAAAAAAGAGAGCGTGCCGATATACAAGTTTTGCATTTTTAAAGGAAAAGTATCTCATTTTCCAAAAACCAAGAAATATATACTTCTGTTTTATATTCTCTCATTCTCAACTTTAGATTACAGACATGCCATAATGATATGGGATGGTCATAGTCTCATGTTGTAAACTTATAGTCTACAATCTACCTACAGACGCTAATAATGGAAAACGTCAAAAATGTATTAAGGTTCAGAACAAGATCCTTCCCTTCGTTATTTTTTTTTACCTGAGCTTAGGTACATTGAGAAAATGTGGAGAAGGAGAAATAAATATAAAACAGTATGAGTTTTGAGTTTTGAGCGAAAAAATATAAAAAAGATTTTAGACCCTGATAGATATTACTCATTGCTCAAGTGGATCCAATTGCCCTAAGGCCGGTAAACGAACTCATCATCTGTGCTCTTGTTGGTATACACAACTCGTATCCTTTAAAAAGTTACTTTTTTCTCCTTGTGTTTTATCATTTGATGATGATGATCATCATCAGCAGCAACAGCATGATCATGATTACATGATGGCATGCATGGCACGTTCACCAAACACTAAGGAACAGCGTGCAGCGTGTGTATACCTTTATTTTACGATGTGCGAGTACCTACATAGTCAAAGTCAACCTATTCCATTTTACTTTTCTTTCTTTTTCAAAATCCCATTTCAGCCTAGGAGTCGGAATGTCTCTGATCTTTTTGCAATATGAGCTGTATCCCTACTGCGTACAAGCGTACAATTTTTTTTTCGTGAAACAAAAGCGTAAAAAAATCATCTTTGCTAAGAGCATCATGCCCACTAATATCTGTCTAATGAGAATAAAATGGAGGAATATTTCGAGACACATTTTTTGCCATGTAATTTCTATAATTAAATTAAACCGTGCTCATCATCAGCACCAGCACGTATATAACCATTGTTCTCGTAAGTGAGGCATGAAATGGGTTGGCTTTGGCTTCTTAAAGAAGCGTAAAAATATATTGTGCTAAATGGCTTAAAGAATTTCAACGGATGTCCGTCTTCGTTCCTCCTCTTTTTTTGGTGATAAATGTATTTATTAATGTTTTTTGTCTTTAATAAAAAAAGTTCACTTACCGGTCTCATTTTGCACACTGATCTCAAAGTAGGACTCATAATCCTTCTCTGTTGCGTCACAAGTCACGTTCCCGAATTGGTCGACGGCGAGATACCGCTCGAGATGGGATTTGAGGCAAATGGCGTCACTCCCATCGCCCGCCGGCTCGAGTGTCCAAGTCTGCTTCTTTTTGAGGGAGAGCCCGTTCGCGTTGATTTTGTGGCCGAATGTCTCCGCGGTGAGGTACTTGAATTGTGAATTTATCAGACCCACCAACCATATCCCTTTCTCCCAGCAACTTCCTTCCGCTCCGTTTGAAAGCCCGTTCCCGTTCGAATGTATTCCGTTCATCTTTATGAAGATTCTTTTTTTTTGTTGATGGAAAGATGTGATTTTTTTGTGGCTATTTTTTCACACAGTTTGGCACTATTCACTGAGCATCCAAATCCCAATTGATGCAATTAACCATTAATATTCTCTTTTCCCGTTGTCTTTGTCTTTTTCACAGCAGCAGCTTCGTTCTGAAAGAATATAAGGATAGATAGTGATTAGGATGGTTTGGTTAATGAAGAATGGCATATATGATGTGGTTTGGTTTGGGTTCGGCTTGAATACCCATTTTTTCTTCTTAAAAGACAAATTTATTCCCATTGATGAAGGCTGACATGGCAAATATTATAAAGCACAGCTACAATCACATACACAAAGTGGCCAGAGGCGAGAAAAAGTCATTCATTTCAGACTTCAGAGGACAAAAGCAATATATAGTCTCAGTGTGCCAATTGAACTATAGCGAAAAAAAGAGTCTTCTTTCATTATGAGCATGAACCGCATGGGAAATATGCGTGCGTAGTCAGTCAAGCCAGGAAACAATAACGGGAATAATGAATATGAATCAATGAACTTGCTTCACATGATGATGACAATGTGCACAATCAGCAAGAATCTAAGAAGAAGAGATTGTGTGACCAAACTATTTTCATTTCTGAGAAAAAAAGATTTCTCGGAGTTAGTCTTTTGTTTTTGCGAAAGTATGCATAAAAATATAAGCCCAAATACGGTGACGACGATGTGAAACTCGTCTCTCTCTCTCACACAGATGTACTCGAGTAAGGAAACCAAAATTGGTCTTTGAGAGAAATGTGATTGCTATACATTTATTGCATTCCTCCAAAAGTCGAAAAGAGGTTGACAATTGACAGTGACGCAAATCTTTTATTGTGAAAACTAAACCACAGAATAAAATATGTGAGAAAATGGTGGCTTAGCTGGGATTTTTGTGATCAGATTTCAACAAGGTTTTCAATCAAATTATTATATCTGAGAACATAATTTAATCTTTGGTTGACTTAGGATTAGGATTAAGATATTTCATCGAGGATTCAATATCATTTTCATGAATATGAATCAATCATCGTGTAACAAGTCAAGAATGATATGATACTTGAAAACAATGGATAGAAAAAAATTGAGCCGGTAGTTAGCTTATCATCATTATCACTCCTTTTGTCTTCATGTCTCCTCATCTAAAATTGATCGTTGTCGCAAATATATATTTGCACAGTGTCATTTTATCCTACCGACCTTAATAATTGTGCAAAGCCATCACCACCATCACCATCAAAGAATAGTGCTTCTAACTAGCATTAAAGAGGTATGTGATATATGATATGGCACGATATATGCAAAGTGATGAATGATGAATGATCATGATCTCCTTTCGCAAACTGCCTATCTACCACATTTACAATTCAATTACTCTAATTTGTGTCACGTAAGCAGGCTATTATAATGCACTCAGTCATTATCATCATCTGTCCCGTCATCCATGTCTGAGAAATGAACAAACCTCTCTTGTTTTTATATCGAAATATACCTGCGGTAGCAGTAGTAGCACAATTTTTTTTGTTTGTTTTTAATGCTTTCATCTTTCTGAGTAGAGAACAGAGAAGACTCATTTAGACAATATATCATATCAAAAAATGATGTATATGGTCAGAGACACAAGGAATGCTTCCTTTTTTCGTGACTGATGAGACTCACAATAATACCTCACATAGAGCCTCTCTCTTTCTCTCTTCCACACGAAATAACATGTTCATTTAATGAATGTGAAAAGTCATTAAAAACATATTCATCTCTCCTTATAATCCCTTCCAGCTACAGAAAAAGTATATTATTTGCCTTTCCTCCGATGCTCATATATAATCATATGATATATCCATCTCCACACTGATTATCAATCTACAAAAACTGACAACCGACCAAGTCAAATGAACACGAGCCTCCGACGACAAAGTGCTCCTCTTGTCTCCTGCAATTTTCTATAAAAAAATATGTGTCTAATGCACAAAATCCTGCCACATTTGCATATGATCATTCTGCATTATTATTGCATACCTGCGCTATGATAAAAAAAACTGGGTTGAGTTGATGTTTAATGTTTATGTTCAATAATAAATAGAAGAAAATGCATCACACATCTCGCGTAAAAATACCAGACACGCACCGCGAATGTTTTCCTTTTGGCATTTGCCTCTTTTATTCGAAGCCTCTCTGGTAGTAATGATGATGACGGTGAATTATCTTCTGTAACTTTAATGCACATCTGTATAGCTGACTGACATAAAGCCTTGAGAAAAGACCTTATTGTATAAATGTGCTTTCATAGATACAGAGCATGCACCCATATACGCACACATTTTTTCGGTCAGCCTTCTCTCTCACAAGTAAAAACACACATGTGCTTTCTTTCTCTCTGCTCGCTGAAATGTGCCGAGGATGAGGAGAAGAAGAAGAATAAAGAAGCTCAAGAAAAAATGTTTGAGTAGTTCAAGACGATGAGGATGAGGAGAGCACCTTTCAGATTTGCGAGTTTATTTTTCTCTGTCTTTTTATTGTAACGATATATCTTCTCTTCTGGGTACTTTTTTGCTACTTTACTTATATATATATATATGCTTCTTGGCTATTCGCTCTCGTCAGAAGGAAGCCGCGCAATGTTTCACCCCAAAAAATTTCCGAGTACAGTTTTCCTTTCCTTTGTTATCTTGAGCAAGCAAGAAGGAGATTTTTACTGTTTCTTATTAATGAGAATGACGCTGCTGAAATAAAAAAAAAGTTTTTTTTTTCAAGTTCAAAAGCTTGTCCGAAGCTACTCAGAGATTCGTTACTTAAGAGTACATTAGCATTTGGAGAGGAGATCTGAGGATAAATGTTGCGTGCGCCTTTCTGGTCTGTTGACGAGACTCTTGCCGTTGACACATTTTGTCATCGTGATGATGATGATCATGTTAAACTCGACAGAAAACGATGGCTTAACATGAAAGTTAGAGGGACAAAGTATTTCAGAGAGATTTGTGTTATGCTACTTATTAGGGTATAGAGAGACACATTACATACATGTCCTATCCCATTAAAGAAGTTGTAACGCACCAACATTTTACTCAACACTTGTAAAAAATTGTGCTAGTCTCCGGCCTGGCTTACAATGACAGATCAAAGTATTCCCAGATGTTTTGCAGAAGGTATAGCAATATCTCTGGTCTCTGGTGCACAAAATGTGCACCACATGAAACACATTGAAAAACGATTACAACCGAAGTTATCCGTCGAGACTAACCTCAGATAACCTTTCGGATTTTTAAACCAAAAAGTCTAGCATGTTTCAAATTTGAAACAAAAATCTCCAACTTAATCCAACAAATCTACACCGAAACTTTTGTGTAAAAATTGCTCACGAAAAAATTGCACACTTTCCAACCACCACCACCACCATCACCCCTTCAAAAACACAACTAGACTTCTGCTGTCAAACTCGGAGCAGCTGTCAAAAAATATGAGAAGATGATAATGATGGATACGTATACTTCCGCTCATACTGTACCTTTCCCCGTCGAAAATATATTTTTTTCTTCGCTCCCTTCCTTCGTTTTAACGTCTTCTCGGAGACTGAGCACACAATTTAACACAGAGAAAATCCTGTAATAAAGATGAGCTATCCTATCTGTCAGCCAAGATCTATTCCCCTGAACAAATTTAGCAAAAACGCATATACTTTTTTTCTCCCTTTCCCTCAACTCACAATGTGTCGCTACCTCAGCACTTACTTTTTTTGTTGTGTACAACTCTTCCAGAAAAAAAAGAAAACCTCACAGAGACCCAGACCTGCACTTGTGGAAAAAAGGGCGAGGGGTGCACTGCACACTGCTACTCTCTTTTGCTCACTCAGTTTTCTTTTTGTTGCTACTCCGTCTCTTGCATGTGGGAAACTGAAAGCTCAGTCTCTGTCAGCGAGCAACAAAATCGATTCCTGCGAGTTGGGAATTCTCATGAGCAATGCACATTCAACTCTGTCCTAACTAATATATCGCATTTTTCTCAACTCAAGTGCTCTCTCTCCTCTCACACACTCTCTAACTCAACTACCACGCAACGCAAATGCATTCACGTTTTTCTGAGTATAAAACATCCTATTCCCACATCAAAAGCAAACAAGCTGCAGAACAAAAGCTGAAGGTTCAACCTGCTCCTCCATCCTCCGCAATCCGCACAGATGCGAGCATAACGACAAAAGTCTCTCCTGGAAAAGTGGAGTTGAGCCTTTTTCAGTGCAGAAATCCAGTGAGTCAGCGTTATCTTTTTCTTGACATTTTGCCTGGAAATGAGGATGTTCGTGGTTGTCGTGTTGTGTGGTTGAAGATGAAAATGCATGTCATTAATATTGCAGAGCAGAGGATTCAGAGAGAGGATCAGAGTCGCCACCATACCGTCATTATCGTTATTTACGGCGGAATATTCTAATGGCACGCGGTGGTTATGTGGCTCGTTTCCTTCCTCTCTTTCTCCGCGGAACGAGTAGTAAAGCCAAAAGAAACCAACAACAACCCTGATAAAAACAACACACGCATTTTCTCTATTCTCCTTTCAGCCTTTTCTTATAAACAAGTCTCCCGTGTTTTCAACTCAAACTCACAAAAAGTATTTATATTTCGACACGCACCACGATAAAAAACGCTCTGATAACGACAATACTCTTGCATTTTTTTTAAAAATATCCTCCAGCTCCAGAAACTAATGGATTACAGCGTAATAATAATGTGAGGAGTGAGGAAAGTGGCTCCATGTATTCAAAATTTACATACTTTTTTCAAATGGAAGGTAAGACACCTATGTTTAATCTAAGCTCTCTCTCACACACAATCGCATACCTTATTTGGATCAATGCAATAACATAACATTCCCAAGAAAAACCCTTGGAACACCCATTTCATCATCCCACTTCTCCAGCAAACTTCTCCTTCTGGTGTAAACAACGGAAAAGATTGACACCACAAAACCTCTTCCACTTTAGATTCTACCAAGTCTCTACGCTGCAACTGCAAGTCCTATGGTTAGCTTCAAGATAAAAAAAAGTTGAGTGTATCGAGAAGAGAAGGAAACGACGTGCTATAAACGCTTGTCTACACGTTTACGTGTGTGCATGTGCTCGCATACATATTACAAAAGTTCTTTTTTGTTGGAAAAAATGTTTTACTGGAAAAGAGAGAGAGAGAGAGAGAGAGCTTGACTTTGACTGTGAGAGAAATTTTCATTTTTTTTATAAATATACAACCAGAACAGGGCGAGAGTAAAAGAGAAGCCGAAAGAGACTGTGTATATGCAAAGGTTTATTATTAGGAATATGGGCAGAGTAGCAGACAAGAAGTCTCAAGGCAAAAAGGGGAAAGTCCTTTTGACATCGATGGAGTAAAAATGTACATACACAAGTTTACGAGTTTTACTATATATTTCTCACAAAAGGAGAAAAGTAGAAGACTCCCACCATGACAAAAAAAGTGCATAGTAGTATACACGTATGAAACATAATGCGCATAGGATATGGATGCTTAACGCACTTGAAATAGTTATAAATGGTGCGACTACGATTGTACTTCTCTGTGCATATGGATATGAATGTATCCAGAGAGTCAAAGCCCTTTCTTATTACATCTCTTCTCTCCCTTCAACTCTCACTCACTCCCTACACTTTTTGGCTTCTGCGCCTGCCCCTCGTCCCTTCTTTTAAATACTCAGATGTACTCTGTCGTTCGTACGTGCCATATTCCCTGTATCCAAAAAACGCACATTTACACCATGTTTCCCTTTTCCATAATCTGAGAGAGGATAACAATAATTTGAAATGTGGGGATGGAGACTGGGGACGCATCTCAATTCGAGAAGAAGAAAAATGTAATATTACAAAACACAAAGGGATGGCAGAAGACACAAGTAAATATGGAGAGGGAGTAAATGGAATTGAAATGTGGAAAAGAGGAAAATATTATCCTCCCCCAACTGCAGCTGAGTAAGCATACTGCTGCTCCTGCAACTCTCTGCACCATTTTCCTCGACAAAAAATCAAATGGGTAATTCCGTTTAGGAGTAATGATTATTGCCTTGTGCCTCTGTTTGCAAGTTTATTTTTCTCTGTGTGTCTCGAGAAGGAGGATGAAAGACAACAAACATGACAATATCTGGAACATAATAAGAGCCTCATTACAAGCTACAAACTCAAGCTCGGGAAACTTGGCACTCGCTGGAATCCCAGAGAAAGAGATTTGTATTTTTGGAGTTCGTAGAAGCAAATGACTCTCGCACATGGAGGATAAATGGATAAAGTTTCCTTTCCGCAGAAAAAAATGGGGAAAAAGGGTAGGTCACGTATTCAGACTGGAGATGTGTGAAATGCTCATGTTGATGATGGAGAGATAACTTCCCCAAAAATCCAATAAATAGTGTGTTAATCCTGTGTCTCCGACTCGGAGTGTCAATTTTTTCTCATCGGTATGCTCATGCCCTCCCTTATTGTTATTATTACATGGCGGATTCACATGCAACTCTCTAAATTGTTTCCAATTTTGTGAAAGTCGAGTAAATATTGTTTCAAAATTTTTCATTCAGCTCTTCCGTGAAACCAAGTTTCCTCAATAAGTCCATACGGAAATAGGCAAACTTATATATTTTTTTGTATTTTCGTTGAGCCTTTTCCTCCGAGTTTCCGGACAGTTAAATTTTATTATGCGGAAAAGGAAGGAAGAAGGGTAAAGTAAAAACCTTTTGGATTTACTTAATACTCCACTGCTAACAAATTCATGTCTACAAGTGAAGGGCAAGAGCGTAGTAATTTGGAAGGCGATGGAGAATTGTAAAATGTCAAGTCATGCTGAACAATACTGTGTATCTCTCTCAAGGGTTGGGGGATGTGATGATGTTACTCTTTGTCAGATAATGTACACGAATAAGACACCATGTCTGACAATTGTTCCCCCTCGGCAGACAACACGTCCATAATTCTTGCTTCATTTAGTACAAAGTCTCATAGTTTCATGATGCGAGAGAGAAGGAATGAAATGATAATGGAGTGCATGTGTGTGCATCAGAATGTGAATACAGGCGACTTTTACATTTTTTTCAGTTTAAGCCATGCCAGTGACAGAGAGCATAAGACTGCGAGAAAACACCTGGACTTTTTTCACAATAAAACTATTTCATTTCAAGCAATCTGTCATGCAATGCAAATTGCATACAGACAAGGATAATCTAAATGTTGAGAAAAAATGCACTCTTTTTTTATAGTCGGAGCGCAATGTTGGTTGATGTTGATAAGTAAGTAATAATACCTCAACTCTAATCTGACATTTGAAGCTTTACAAGGCAAGGTACAAGGTGTAAAAGGTTGTAACTTGTAAAAGATAAAAAAATACTACATAAAGCATAGACGTGCTCAATCAACTTTTACTCTTCTCGCTGATGTTTTGATCTTGTCAAGACATTTTTAAAATGAGCGTTCAAACTTCGAACTACTTTTTCAATTTCATAGCTTTAGCTTCACTCTGCCAGATTTATTTCTGTACATTTTTTTTCGCCACAAGCCAAATCGAATCAAGATTGAATGCAGAACACACACACACACAAATCTATAATGCACTTTGCACATTCCACACACATGCATTATTATTGCAACCGATTCACAATAGATGCACGATTTTTTCCTACTCTTAAATGGAGAATAGACTCAAACTCGAAAATTCGAAGTAAATTCGAAAATGAGAATAAAGTTAGAAAAAAATTGTAGCTGTATATGTTTTTTTCTGCCAGATTGCATTATATGATAGCATGTCTGGTTTAGGTTTGATTTTGATAGAGCATCATACATCATGCATGTCAGTCATTGTGGATTTAGATTTTCAATTTGATACTTGGAATGTGTTGAATCATCCGATTCATTGAGCTGAGCAATTCGCTTGGGGAAGTTTTGTATGGTCGATATTTTATGCTGTTGTGTGTTGTGCTGTGCGGACTATATCACACATGAATAAGTTAAAAGTATGGGAAATCGCTTGTCGCCTCTCCCATTCCAAAGAGTCATTCTCGTCTGAGCTACTTTAATCTGGTGATGGCGCAGCGACTGGATTGGATGACCTTTTATTTAAATAGTTTATGCCGATGAGAGCGTATTTGGTACTACGAACAACATTCCATTCTGTGTATCAAAACAGGAACTCGTTGTCTCCATATATTCCAGTGAGAATGCATATTTGCTCTTCAACTTCAACTTGGAATTACTGTCAACAACAACTATCTCCCCGACAAAGTTGCATTGGAGCAGCAGGAAAAGGAAGTGGATTTGGATTTGGAGAGTGGGACGCGAAACGCAATTTACCAAACAAAAAAATAAAGTTGGCTTCTGTTATGTTTATTTCATGTGGAAAAGAACTTTAAAATGCATTCATACGGCAGTTTTCTTGATAAAGGATATTATTTGCATTCATCTTATTTATAAACATTTATGAAATTGTGATTATGTGAATGAGCACATGCGGACAACCAAATTGTTCATGTACACAAAAAAATGTGTATATATGCGCGCATATACAGATATTTATGTATTCGCATTGTTGAGAAAACATTTATGCTTCCCTTCACTAGATAAAGGGAAGAATGAGGATTTATTGCGCCCCATGCTGTCTCTGACTTTTATATACACTTTTAAATGATTAAATCACGTTTCATTTTCTTCGACTCAAATTGCCGCACACCATCACCAAACCTTCCTCCGCCAATTGTTGAGCAATCAAGGGAAATTAGCGGAATTAAAATGTGTGCCCAAATTTGGATCATCATCCTCATGTTTTTCACTTTACTTTTCGTGTTTAGTAATTTTTGTGGACATGCCTTTTAATAAATGTAGAGTTCCTTCCGTCATCTCGAATCATCTTCTATTTAAATTTTCAAAAACAACACAAAACAACGTGCATCCTCCGCTTGATGCGCGATATATGCTTTTCTTTCTCGTCAACTCAAGTAAGTTAAGCGTGTTGTTGATGACATGATCATTCTTATGGAATGGCAAGCGTGCGGAAAAAATCTCACTTGAAAAATTCAAACTTCACCAAGAAAAGCACTCACGACAACGGACAAGCCAAAGCTTAGATATATGCCATTCCCCAAGAGTCAGAAAAAGCTGACATCTCTGAGAGAAATATTTTCGCATGGTTTTCAAGAAGAAGAGTCGCGTAAAAAGAAATGGGATTTAAAGTGTGATAAGATAAAGGAGATCGTGTTAAAGCACCGTCCCTGGCAGTCAACTTGAGATTCATATTTTATCAACTTTTGAGACAAGCCGAAAATATAAAACAGCCGAAAATTTTCATATGAAGAATTTCCTACGATTCATGACTTTTTTTTTGCAAGAAAAAAAAAACGGTGACAATGATGCTTGCACTCTGTGACTGTGACTGCCACTGCACTACTTTATCGTCAGAGCACTTGTCAGCCAAGCCAAGCCAGTATAAATATATTTTTAAAAATAATGAATTGAAGATAAAAAATTATTATGCATTCAAATATATTTTTACGTACCTTCTTCCTCCCAAAAAAGACAATCCTTTTATTTTTTTGCTGAATGAAAATCACACAGAAAAGTTGGTATTTCGTAACACACTGAAACAGTTCCGTTAACTCTTTTCTTCTTATGTATGTCCTCTTTTTTCTCTAATTCACACGAAGGAGTCTTCGAAGATGAATGAGAATTGATGAATCAAAGAATAAGACGCGAATAAGTTTTGACAATAAAAAGGTCTCCTCCTTCCGTCTTTTTTTCTTCTTCCTATTATTCTCCTTCTGTACTTCGCTTTACTTTATCACAAGAATCCTTTTGAGCAACTGATTTAAAAAAAAGAGTTTTCTTGAGGAAAAAAATTCTCTTCTTCTTCTTCTCCTTCCTTTTTTTGGTCTTCCACACTTGACTTGTTTATAGTCAGTGCAGCGGAGTGCTTCACTTGCTCAGACTTTTTGTGCAGAAAATAAAAATCCTACGAATATATTCTTTGCGGAGAAGATGAGTGTGTGGTATGGTAGCCAAGTTGAAACTGAACTGGTTTACGACTGCATGGGTACCCTCTTCTGATATGATTTTATTTTTTTGACGGATGGACAGATTACTTACTCTGCACTCTTTGCACACAGGAGCCAGGCTAGGAGCAGATGCTGTAAAAGCAAAACCAAAATTCAAACTGAGTTTTTTCCGACACAGTTGAGCTGGTAAACTAGAGAGAGAAGCTCAAGAGAGGAGATACGAAAAGAGAGTTGTTGAGTACGAGAGGATATATGAGGAATAGCACATTTGAAGAGTTAAGTTAAGAATATTGTTCTTTTTTACTCGTCTACAAAACATAAGTCTACTTACACCCTTGCCTTATTGCTAAATTGTTTTATTCGTAGAATTTTTTAAACCCGAGGAACACTCTGTTTTATAAAGTTAAGAAACAAGAGCAAAATGTAATATATACTTTTGGTGTGGGGAGATGCATGCAAGTCAATAAGCCTCTCTCTGAATACTCTGAAAGGATAATAAAGCTCTGCGGTAATAATGCACTTTTTTCACTGTGTACCTGTTCCTCTAACTAAAAAAATACACTTACAAAATATATACCCTTTTTATATACATTAAAAGATGATGATGATGCTAATGAAATGAATGAAATAGTGATCATCATACGAAAAAGCCTCATATGTGTGCATAGTGCATATATGTATGTGGCATATGAGGAGGATATATAATGTAATGTGATATGTGTGCTTGTAATTTCAAACCAAAAATAAAAACTTTCAAAAAGGGAGTTTTTTCAAAAGGAATTGAATGGTATTATAGTTTCTTCTTATACATAACTTCTTTTTACTTTTTTTCCCTTGGCTGACTGACTGACTGATAGCTCACACAAGACAATTGATGTATCAAACCAAACACATATATAATAAATACACACCAATACCACACTAGACCAGACCACCACCTCCACCGCTTCAAAAAAAAGTAAAGGTAAAATAGATATTATGAGTGTTTGATAAATGTAGTGAAGCTTTTCGTTTTCGCACTCGTGCGAATTCCAATGCAACTTACTTACAGCATGAAACAAACCCTATACCTACAAGACTCAAGACACCGACCAACTTGCAGTAAACTTCAGCTTAATATAAAGAGGAGATAATTATTATTACACTTTCTTCGCTAAAAAAATATTTTTGTTCACACAAACAATATAAAGCCTGTAGCAATATATATACAGCCTATATTTTTTTGCAGAGAGGGACAGGGACTTTAAGGAGATCGCCTTTCATTGTTAGCAAAGTTACTGCAAAATTTTAATCCAAATGCAAACAAACATGTTTTACACATTTACATACCTTGTGTGCCTCTTTCCGCGAACAATCCAATCCACAAGCAAAAGCAAAGTCCGGATTACGATTATATTATAAACTTTTTGTATTGTTATGATTATTTTATACTCTCTTGTGGCTTGTTTGGTTTTTTCTCTCTCCTCTATAGACTCCTGCTGATGTTATAATGATTATGATGTTGAATATTTTCGCTATATCTAGTACGGTTAGTGTGTTTGTTATTGTTGCGGCTTCTTGCGTCTCGCCATAAGCTCCACGTTCTACTAAAGAGATCAAGTTGAAGTACTTCGGGTATTATATGATTATACTCTGAAGGAACTTTGGGATGATGAGGAGAGCATGCACACACACGCTCCAAGCTACCAGATATCCTCTCATTGTTGCTAGAATGGGTACTAGAAATGAGTTCCCATCGTGGCTACTTGTGTGTGTGTAATAATAATAATGCATATATGTGCACATGTATGCACAAGAAGTGCTACTTATCTCCATATTTAGGTTTTGTGCACGAGTACACGAGCTACACGATGATGATAGAGCTATAGTTATAGGGAAAAGGGATTCAATGTGTGCTTACCTACATTTTATTCCTTTTTTCGAATTCGTAAAAGAGATTTTGTTGAGAGCAGATGGATACATGATGCACATGCCGTGGAATTGAGAGAATGCTTTTTGACAGGAGATGTGTGAGGATGCGACTAGTACCGCTGTGCATGCAAGCCTCCTCCTCAAATCCAACGGTCTTGATACTAACATTAGTGTTGCTATCTATAGTTTTCCTCTTCTAAAATTTTAGCTATCTTCTTCCATTCTGATTCACATTCACAGTCGGTCTTTGTTAATCTAAAGCAAGCGTGTGTTTGCTCATCATGAATCATGAGACGGTGATGGTGACGACGATTGACTATGACAATGCGTCTGTTAGTGAGGTGAGGGAGTACATGGTAAACGTGCACGGCTAAAGGACGTAAGGAATGCTGTAGTGTGCATATACACACTCATAACGTATGTACACCTTGTAACAATCAGGAATTATTAATGCCGAAGATAGCTTCGAAGAATGCAAAATGCGAAGACGAAAAATTAGCTCCTTAAGAAAGTATGGAGGTTTGAGATGAGAATTATGCATATTTGCTTTTCAATTTATTTAGTATCTCTTCTGCTTATCACCTGCCACCACCACACCACCATCACCACTCAATTTCAAATTTGTGACGATAATTTGAGGGAAGGGAACTTGCTACTCGTAGAATCAGAATCGCATAGAGCACACGGTGAATTACGCGTGGCAGGTAATAAAACAAGTGGAAGATTTGTGTACATAAAAAAGATATGCGTAACGTATGTAACATGCTATTAGCGGCCCTGTTTGGGAATTTGATATGTGAAAAAGGAGTGATCACGATTAAGTCTGGTACAAATATGGGGAAAATGGTAGGCTATTATGTATTTTTTGCCTCTTGCGAACAAAAAAATTATACGGTTTATCTTATCTTTTTTAACTCTTTCGGTTGAATGTTCTCAAGGATCATTGAAGCTATTTTTATGTGAGAAAAAAGATCTGAAATTGTCTGAGATATGCATATGCTGAGTGAGTATATTATTTCAGTCAAAAGTTGCATAATTGGAGATTGTGAAGTTCATCACATCTCATTATACAGTTTTTTCTCGCATAAATATTGCTCTTCAAGTGTCACTGCACCGCACACCGGGTTTTGAGGACGCGAAAGAGGAATTTTAGTAATCCACATCCACCGAAATAATAATAATAATGATAACTGTCATTCCATGAAGCTCCTCTTATGTATGAGACGTGAGATATGCATGACTTTTAAATAATATACTTCCGTTGTGGGAAGATCAAACGTTTTTTTAGGTTTGATGAGGAACACACAAAAAGTACTTGTTTTATATGCATATTTGCTCCCAGCGGCAATTTTTTCCTCTCTCGAGTGCATTAAAAGGATCAAAAAAGCTTTTCCGCTGGGAAAATAATGGGTTTGACAACTGCGCAGTTATCATAATCATGATCGTGACCATATTGAGAGGAGGATGAACACGGGATTTGTGTGGAGTAAGATTGTGGATGATGAGTGCCTCCACAAGCAGAAAAAAGAGGTGGCTCCTCCGACTCTTTTTTGTTGAAGGAGTAGAAAACTTTCGTGGAAAATTTAGGGGAAGAAAGCACTTGCAGAAACAAAGGACGACAAGAGGCTGCTTTTTAAACATTATTACCGTTTTCTCAAGATTCGGCGAAGATGTTGATTTAATGAGGAAATATTTGAGGAGATATCACAACGAGACCCGACCAGTTACAAAGGCAGATGGAATCAACATATATTTTTATGGAAATTGGGAAAATTGCTTTCCCAGCCTAGTGCCAGAAATGGTGAAAGATTTGTAATTTTCAGATAATTTTCCAGTTTGATTTTGTAGATCAGACACGCGCAAGGAACATTTTAAGTATTGTTGCGTCATCGTCATCATCATCAAGTCTGAATATTCTTCCGTTTTCCCAAAACAAACCTTTCTTTTTTTTACCAAGAAAAACATTGTTCTTTGCCAGAGTTATGAATTGGTTTAATTCCCTCAAACTTGTACTACCTCTTCTGGTACCTATCTACAAAAGTATGATCCATATGGCATATACGTTCTCCTTTTTATTCCTTCTTACACTTGCACTTGAGAAAATTATGGCAGAACGGTAGCCAAACCCAAAAGTTTACCTTTGCTTGGCAAATGTGCGCCCAAGTGGAACACACTAAAGAGTTCATCTCACCATAAGCATCTATGTACCTTCTGCAATTCACACTGTTTCATGTACGTTTTATATTCATTTCATATCTTAAGGTATATCGCTCATACCTTGATGAGTTGTATATGAGAGCTCTATATAATATATAGAATTCAAAAAAAAAATTGTTCATCACTTTATTACCAACATCGATTTCGTAGCCATTTCCTTTCCTCCACACAGCTTCTCTTTTTTCTCCTCGAAGTGGATGTGGAGTGGATATGTGGCGAGATGAGATGAAGTAAAAGATGTTATCTTCAATGAAAAGTGCTCATGTGGTGTGGAGTGATTCCCTTTGCCAAAATGCCAGTTTTAACTAAACTTATAAGAGCAAAAAGTCAAAAGTGGATGTATATAAATATACACATTTTACACATTGGATTAATGGAAGTGTGCACTTTTTCTCTTTCAAAAGTTGCATTGTAAAATGCTTTCTTATGCATGGCAGAGGAGGGTACACTTTACTAGAATGAATTGACTCTTGTGTGCATTCCTCCACATAACGGCTTAAAGTGCTTAAAAATGGCAAAGTGATAAAGGGCAAGCTTGCCAAAAAAAAACTTTGAAGGATAATACATTTTTTTAAAACAAAAATATGATTGTAATAATAATATCAGTGAGCTGTTATGTGAGCAATAATTTTTGAGGTGAAATCGAAATATAAAAGTTTGAAAAGTCAAAGTCAAGTCAAAGAGATGAGTTAACCTGATAATCATTGTATAATGGCATTGGCACTCACGTGCATATTATTATTCACTTTATTGTGCATTATGTATAATCACCAGCAGCTTAAAACTGTAATTTTGGGTGGTTTTCTACTTTTTTATTTTTTAAAAATTGCTCTCATTTTCCTATCGTGTACCTACCGTATACGTGTGTGGGTGGTTGGTATGTATGTATGTGGTGAAGATCGCTACGAGATTTTGGTTTGGTTGGACAAACTGATTTTCTAATTTTTACTGCAATTTTCATCATATAAATAATATATGGTTCACAATTACGGTTTATATTAAATACCACAAAATATACGTAGTAAGTTGTAGGCCATTACCACTAAAGAAAAAGGGGTAATTATACTATAAAATTTAATTATTATTTTGCCCTTAATAAGAACATTTATTAAAATGGTTTACGCGAACACTGGACTTTGACTTCTCTCTGGCAATATATTATTTTCATTAAACATGTTTACATTTTTGGGTAAGAAGGAAGCATGTGGTGGTAGTGGTCATATCAGAGAAGAAATTAAAAATGTGTATATAACAAAGTCTGTACTGCTTTCTTTTCATGTGAATTGCCATATTTCATATTTTTGCTTGTTCTCTGGTTGCGCCTGTGGGAGCCTGAGCTTATAATCATCATCTTGAGCCACAATGGGTGGTTCTCGGTGGTGGAAAATAACATGATGAAAAACAGACGTCAAGCGTCGTAGCCAAAAAAAGAGTTAAAAACAAGAGTATCATTTCGTTAATTACTTCTGAATGGATAATTAATACGTGTACGATCATTTTCTATTTCAAGTCCGTCTGAAGTACAACCTTAACGTAGATTTTTACAACAAAAAAGGTCACACAAATCATTTATGAGATTATTAACAATTATTTTTTCATGACTCATGAAGGCTCAAAGAGATCACCAATTATTTTTGGTGTCTTCGTGACGTGAATCGAACGCTTTCTGTTTTAATATAGCAGAACGAAAGGCTATTAAAACACGATGATATGGATGTTTACTGGCTGACGTGAAGAAAAAGAAGAAAAGCGTAGCAAACTTTTAACTTCCTCTTCTCGTGTTTTTTGTATCGTCATATTTATATCATTCGTTTCCAATTGGATTAACAATGCAATGCTTAAATTGCGTTTTGCTCTTCACAAATCGAAGCAGCCATGTAATCGCGTGACGGGTGTCCGCCCAAAAAAAATCCTTAAGCATATATCAACTGGAGCATGACAGTTTATGAATAAGTTTTGTTGAATGAAAAACAAATGGTCGATGATGAGGAGCGATTAAAAAGTTAGCAAGTATGAAAAACCAAGTTTTCAAGGAAATTATTCGCACAGCATTCACTTTTCGTTAGCGTAATGATAAGGTGGAGCATATAGTTTCAGTGTTGATTCCCTCCGCATGAACACATATATTGCTATTCAACGTTGTATAAATGATGACTTCAAAATCAAAAGATCACTGGCATACGAAGAAGGCAACAAAAAACTTTCTACGAAATTCTGAGTACCATAGTACAATGGCTGTGTAGTATTACTCATATAAACCATATCATTTTAATCGCTAATCAATTATTGCTACTTTTCAACACTGCTACATCTCATGCTCAAGTTCCATCCCTAAACCAACGAGTAGAAGCACTATTCTCAGACAAATCTCATGAATGAAAGGGAATCAGTTTCACTGTTACACTTTTTCGTTCTGAAGAACAAATTTGAGGGAAGTTTCTGATTTAACTGATATAAATCTTTAAAAGAAATCATTCTCCCTTGGGCTCAAATTTTAAAAAGTAAATTTGATTACACGTTTGGCAAACTCTATTCTAGTAAATCCACTCGATGACTGAAAACTTAATTAATGGGCTGATTGATAAGAACCGACAGCTAAACATAAAACATGAAAGCTCGTGTACTTCGAAAGAAGTACTTTAAAAACGTCATACAGTGATACCATTTTGAAATATACTGACAACCATAGTGCGTGAAAGCACGTCAAGTACGTAAGGTTAACGAGCATGGAATACATTTCACATATATTTTCTGTCGGTTACCGTATCGGTCCCAAAATAAATATTTCACAAGTTAATGTATTTTGTTTTTTGTTTGATACATTTGGTATGGCCCGAACAATTTATTTGAACTAAAGTGTCCTGATTCGATTCGGTAAATGCTCCTAACGCAAAACAATTAACTAATTTACTTTTGTGTCTTTATAAATAATTCAGAGACGTCTGAAAGCCGCAACTCGAATATATAGCGTCAATATTCACAGTCTTCATGAGGTAATCACGTGCCTAACTATAATAATTACTTAATTAGAAAGATCTTTCAATTTTTCAGGCGAGTAAGCTACACAATCGAAACAATTTTTGATTTTCCATATTCTTCCGACCTTTGACTCGAACAGAGCAGATGTGTCACCTTCCATCCTTATTTTATGATGAAGGTATCTCTATAACAGTTTACAAACCCTCACCAAGAATTGCTCTGGAATAAATAATTTTCCAAACAAAGAGAAATCATTATCCATTTCGAACCACACAAAAATTATTTTTTTTGACTGTCAATGCTAATTTATAAATTAAAAATCTTACACCCATATCGAAATATTTTCTTTCCAAAGTTTTATTTTAGACAATTGATTCGGACAAGACTGATGGTAGTGGCAGAAACTTCGGCTAAAAATTGCCACTGCAGGAAACTTGCAGCGAAAACCGTCATGACATGACCAATGATGAAAAAGTGAGTTCTCCAGTTCTTACATTCTCATTCCACATTCCCAGCTATCCCTGGGATGTACCCAACCCGGGCCCGATGCTAGCCAGCCAAAACAATGCAACGACGGATAAGATGAATGAGTCGCCTCGTCCTTTTGTCACCAGTTTTTCAGGTCCATGCATCATCGCCACTGCCACATCTGTAATAACAATAAATAACAAATTTAATAACATCCATAATAAGAATAACAATTTTACTGCTGGTGACTGGGTTAAAATTAGAATTTAGTTATTTAAAGATGACTTAATTACTTGCAATCGGGGACTTGGCTTGGTAGGTTGCAAGAGTAGGCATAGGACTGCTTAATCCATTGCGTTGTAACATGCAACATGTATGTTCCAACCTTTAACTGCCAACTGCTCCACCAGTTCGTACGCTAAAACAATGAAATTAATTAAACAAAACAATTTTAACACACCCAGAATTTTGACTACACATGAAACAAGGAGAAAACGTTTTCAATTTATTTAATTTACCATTATTCAGATATCAGCTATCCAATTCCAGTTACGTCACATGTGACATGAATATTATGTCCTGGAAGAAAATTACAGCGTAACGGAATATTATCCATAATCACAAAAGTCTTAACTTGGCACTCTGGAATAATAATTAATGACTGAACTATCCACCACTTTCAATTTTGTAAATATAAATGATGGAGCTGTTAAAAACTTGATTAGTAAATCATAAATTATGGTCCACAATTATTATAATTATTTGCAATTCTACAAAATTCACACTTTCTACTTTCACACAATTGCCAGAGTGTTGACAGTCAACAATCACAAACACTTCCTCTGGTAAACATTACAGATTGTTGTTCAAAAACAAATAAAAAAAGTTTCCCGCGAGAAAAGAGGGGGAACGCTAGACTCCGTTCCCACATCATGTTTGATGGACGCAAGCGAAAAAAAACTGTGCTGTGGAATAGAAAGGGATACTTTTTGGAAAGTAAAAATGCATTGAAAATGTTCTCAAAAATGCAAATGTGCAGCTGAGATAGAGAGCAGTGGTCTTGAAAACACATGTGAGATTATTGCGAGGCGAACGGGTTGGAGATTAGAGATCCTCATTTTCCAGCTGCATTTTTGTTTTTGTGGAGTGTCCAGGACAAAATTTGCACACCTTTTTCTACGAAGTTTTTGAAATCACAAGTGTTCCTTACAAATTATTGTTGAAACCCAAGCAAATCACGTTTTGGTCATCAAGTTCCAGCTTCCTGCCACTAAATTGCGAGAGAGAGAGAGCAATTTTTGCGATGAATTTCACGTTTTGAATGGGCGACGGGTGAATTGTGAGCACATTCATCCAGCATCCGTTGATAAACACAACTTTGAAAAGGTAAGAATTGTTTACTTTTCTTCTGTTTAAGAATGGCAGAAGTAGAAGAAGATAAGCAATTTGATAAGCAACTTGAACTTACTCATTCACAAAATGTCATAG
>JAQFZW010000755.1:0-43591 GCA_034687055.1 Heteromurus nitidus | reverse complement strand
TTCTGCCAACACATCAAAAGTGTCGAAGACCTAAATATCTATCGAGTTCGTTCTACCTATTACTCATAGTTACCTGGCCATTTTACATTCTCTCTTCGTATGAACATATGAACAAGCTTTTGCTGCTATCACTCTGCACATCACCCTCTTCAAAAGCTTCTAGCTCAAGAGATCATCTTCAGGGCATACATGTGCCCTATTTAGTTTCATCGTTTTGTGTGTAGCTACGAACGTTTTATTTTGTTGAGCAATGAGCAGAAAAAACTGTTTTGTCTGAGGTAAATATGAAGATGTGCGTATGATGAGGTATGTGAGCTCGGGCTGATTTCACAATCGCTCAAAAAAGAAAGACAGATGAACGTATGGAGAAAGTTGACGTAAAATGATTTTGTTCGTCAATTTCTGTGCGGTTTTGTGTTACTTCGTGTATTACATTTGTTTGATCTTATTTTCCACCTTCATCTGACTTTTTCTCGAAAAGTTATCATCTTCAGTCATTGACTTGTAGAAAGCATAGATTTGAACACACGTTAATATGATCACTGATAATTTCGTCTTGGATTAAGTATACAGTAAAACGCCTATAAAACGCTGACTATTATATTTCTTTCAATTTTTCATATTACAGGTTTTCTGATGCAATCGCAATGTTAACGTGAACAGAAGATCAAGGACTTTCTACACATTCACGGTAAGCGAAAAAAATAATTTGATACATAATTTTTGCTGACCTTTTCAACTAGGGTAATCGCAATACTTTAAAAAACTCGGACATTCCAGCGAACATAAAATCTCGATATTGCAAATAGTGTTCAAACAAAAATGACACAACTCCCGAAAAAAGTTTTTTCGAGAAAAAAACCGACATGACAATTTCCCTACTCTTTTCTCATGTTAGCCCGAAAACTTTGTATAATACATCCACAGACAGAAAATTGCATAACTATGTCTCACCTTGGATGAGAGAGGAAAAAAATATCGAGATTGGTATGCTTTTGCTCCCTCGCGGGTATCTCCTATTCTCCCCTCTGAACAAATTGATATTCATGCGAATTCCCATAAACATCTATAAAAAGTAGACGTGAAAGCATTATATACGAGAGTACTTATACATAATATCCGACACACTTTCACCATCCATCCTCTTCTCAATGTTGTACTTCAAGTCTCCCAAAAAAAACTTTCCAGAGAGAGAGAGAGAGAGAAATCGCTTTAAGAGCTTGTGGGGCTTTCAAGATAAGTGCATCTCAGTCACTTACACCTTTCAAGACAGTTGACGGCCGGTTGCGTCCGTCCGTCGGTCCTTGTATATATCGTCGTCGTCGTCATCATCCCAACTCTCCGTCCTCCGTCCGCAAGCTACTAGTCCTACTTTCTTTCTCCTTCAAGCTTTTAGTCAAAATACTTCCATCAAAGTTATGGAGTTCACAATAGACTCGCGGGTGGGTGTTCTCCTCTTCTCTGCTTTTTAGACAAGGGAAATCCAAGTGTGTCTGGCAAAATCCTTCAAACACATAATAACTGGATATATATATATTTATGCTCTCAGAAAACACTCAGTTCACAGGTCGTTTACGTAGTTTTGCATTTCTCTCTCGAAAGCTTTTGCACATTTCGCTCGACACACAAGTTGTAAAAAGTGAAACAGTTGATTGTGCATGATGTTACTTCTCGCACAGTTTGTTTACAGTTACAGATGAACAGTGAACATTCTCGGCTTTGAAAGGTCATAAAAATCACGGAGTTTAAACAGAATTTTTAAAAGTAAACCAAAACCAAGCAAAATTCTTTTTGAGTTTGGGGGAATTTCCTGAATTTGAGCAGGTATGCTGTCAGGAAGTGAATCAGCTCAGAAATTGAAACAAGCCTTTCATCAGCACATTTTTAGAAGAAAAAATGTGATTCAAAGAACTCGTAAACATGTCTGGAAATACATGTAAACATACTCATTCTCCCGTACTAAAACGTTTTTATATTTTGTATTCAAATTTTACGTGCGGATGTGACCACAAATTGGGAATAGTAATATTAGCACATTAAAAGTGATGCTAGAAAACTGAAAATGCCCTATAAATTGCAAGAAAAAGTTTAGCACACACGTGGCTTCCATTTTGAAATCGATCCATCGAAAAATATTCTCACATTTTTTTTACCATCATTCCTGCAAATGACACAATACACAACCTCACCACTTCATATCAAATTCTCTCATGACATTCGGCTCGCTCAGTGGTCTCGTCGTTTCACTTGGGGTTTCCTTTCCTTTCGCGGTTTGAATTGAAGTTGCCTAATCTCTCAACGTGAGAAAGGGCCTAGATCCTAGACAGTATCTAGCAAAAATACGTATATATATAATCTATCATTTTATGGAAAAGGTTGAAGAAGCTTCCACTCCAACAGGCTCTTGAGAGTTGTTGAAGGAAAGGGAAATAATATGACATGTGCTTGAAGCTCACAAGATAATATCTGATATAAAATTTTGAGTAGCAAGATAAATATACGCAAATGTCAAAAGTAAAAGGAAGCCAAAAAAAACCGCAAGACGATGAGAGGACTCTCCTGATGAAAGCTCATTCAATTCATGGTCTAATTCAGATTTTCTAGATAATACACATAAAAAGCTAGCATGAAAAGTATTCGTCAAAGAGAATCCTACGAATTAAATCTTGCCTAACATTGAGATCATGAACCGTATCAAAAATATAATAGCGGTTTCATCATCTTCGATACATGATGTGTGTCAAAATAGTGTGCGTTTGATTGTTGATTCCTTTCAATTTTTCTTGCATTCACTTCCCATTCACACGAAAACAACTTGCATAATTCCAAAACTATAATATATCCACTATCCACACTTCATTCAATTTCCGTACACAGCAAGAGGAATCTTGAATGCGAAAATCTGAAAAATGTCGACACATTCAAAAAATATGCACATATTGCAAGTGTCTCTTGATGTCGCTTTTCTGGCTCAGGGAATTTGATAGAATATTACTCGCATTTGTTACACATGCTTCGATTTATCATCGAACTCAACTCCAAGAGTTTTACTTTGAAGTACATTGTTGCTGTTGCTTCCTTTCGCTACAGATTGTGAGTCTGTGTGTACGAACGAGTACATGCGCACAAGTATGTCAAGTATATCTCATTCACTGTCATCTGAGAAGCTCACTCGAACGAAAACATTTCTCCAGAATAATGGCCATCTCTCTTCCAGAATGAAGTTCGATGCATCTGACAGATTAAAGATTCATCACGAACACATATACACACTGAATCACTGAATCCAAACCTGTGAGAGTTGAAGTGAAGTGTTTTCCCTGTCTTTTCAAGAAGTATTCTATATCCTCTATCTCATTCTCTCTCATCATATCATCACTTTTCCATTATTACAAACGTACAAGTGGGTAGGTAGGTGTACCTGTTGTGGCTCATTTCTCATCAAAAGCCGCATCCCACAAAAGAAACAATTGATACAGAAAAGATAATTTGATTCAGCTCCACTCTCCACTATTCCTGACTACACCTACATTTCCTAACAGTATCTGTGAGAAACAGTTGAGTTGAGCTTCTCTGTCTGATCACTGATGAATGAAGATAAATTACGGCTCTCCTCGTCAAATTCAATGGCGGCGATGGTGTGACGAGAGAGAGATGAGATGAATGACAGTGCCAATATGATATAATTCCTTTGTCTTCTTTGATTCTTTCGGTTGCTGTTTTATCAGGAAATAAGCTGGGTTGTGACGAGGACGAGAGAGAGAATAACGTGAAACAATACGAACGAACTAAAACACTTGTGTCGTCGTTGCCTTTATTGTGTTGTACACTTTGTGCATAAAATATTACACACCTGCCCTTGGTACACTGTTATCTTTTGTATCTTCAAGTAGTTCCTTTTCCATGAGCATATTAGACAGATGAAGGATCTTTTTCTATTTTATATATATTCTATATTCCTTTTGTTTTCTTGTCATCGCTGATGAAACAAAGTGTGATCTTCTCCCTTTCCCCATTTTATTTCTGGATGATTATTTTTTTGTATCCGAGAACAAAGGAAAGTTCAGAGCTTTGTTCTTGTTCTCATCTTGTATTTTTTTCGTTTAGGGCTTTCCACTTGAGAAAAATGAAATCTTTTGTTTTTAGAGGAGTTCTCTTTACTTTCTTGTTTGATAGCGCTCAAGAAGAAAAGAAGAAGAACAAAAATGACGGGAGACGAGACTTGGGGAAAATCCTGAGAGAATGCATGAGTGAACGTGCTTATATAAACGATATAAGATTAAGTGGCTGCCAATCTTCCACATTTCTTGGGAAATTGTCTATCAAAACGAAAATTAAATGGGTTTGTCATGATTTTAATTGGATGTATCAGCACAAATACATTAGTGCACAAGTTTACTTGGGATTGATTACATCCTCAATTGACCGTGTAATCTGATTAATCAGACAGACTAATCCATTTTGGGGAAATCCCAAAAAATAACTATTTTCGACTTGAGTTGACTGCGTAGACTTTTGTATAAAATATACAAATTACACCTGAAACGTGTACTAGAACGCTACATACATATATATGCACTATACACAAGAAAAGTAATTAGCCAAACAAATTGAAGTTTGTTTAATTTCCTCATTCTTTCAACCCCATTCAAAAATCTCATTACTCAACTAAACCCTTTGCCAAAAAACATGAATTAACAATGTTTTTTATCTTTCAAAAGATTTCCTAGAAGAAACCTACACATACTCTCTCCATCCCGCCAACGCACGCTAGATAAAATAATGAGCCACACTCTGTATCGAATTTTGTTGTTGAGCAAATCCCATCTTTAGATAGATGAACATGTTCTTATTTTAGAACACTTTTTTATTCTTTGGATATATATTTTTTTCGCCGTGAGAACTTTTTTTGTATTCGTTTCATTAGTAGAGCGGCACTAAATGGTGCATATCACAGACAGATAGGTATACGAGTTATGTCGTTGGTTGTTGTGAGCTCGCAACTGGAAACGACAACAACACCCACGGAAGAAACTTGTTCGGAGAAAGCTCTAATGTAATGTACACATGTAGCTTGTGTTTGTTCGGCTCACGAGGTACACATACGTATACATCTCAAGAGCAAACAAGGGTTGACAGACTTCACTGAGAGTATTACCAAGTGAAAGCGACAGGTTTTTTTTACTTAAGCTACTAAACAGTACATAGCCAAGATGAACTATTTTTTTGCTGTTGTATACCCTTGTTTTGCTCATGCAATAAAAGCGCACCTCATATCCCACCTATACTTTTTGTGAGGTGGTATATCCACCAACTGTGCACACTTGTGCAATAATGACAATGAAATGACAACGTATGTGAAGAATATTGAAAATCTAAAAGAATGTGTGTATCTTGACTTTCCCCACTCCTTCTCCCAATAAGACTCCATCTGGGAAGAAACTGGATTAAATTTTGTTCCTGGTACCAGCATGATTATCATCAGCACAAAATATCACCGTCATCTCGACCTCGTGTGTTGTTTTTCTCTCTCTCAACTCAAGTTGTATACTTTTTAAGCGCGTGGGCATGTTCTTCCTTGAAACTTATAAGAAAAGAGCACTTTTCATCCTTCTCCAAGTCTTCAATCTCCTTATTTTGTACTCTCTAATTTGAAAAGGATACTTGAAAAAAAATTCCCTTAAACCTAAACTCATGTATTTAATATGTGCCTTGTAAGTAGTAGACATATGAGACAATGTTCATTTTGATCAGCCAAGTAAGAGAGTAGAGGAGAGACTAGATTGGAGGGAAAGAATAAAAGGATTTTCCTCTCCCTCCCTCTCTCTCTCTCTGACTCTATTTCCACGTCGTCGACTTAAGAATGAATAAGTTAACTTTGTTAACTTTGTCATCATCATCACTTAATCCTATGGGCGAAGAAAAGCTGAAAACGTGCTGTGTACTCTGTGGAGGAGCTCTGGAAGAAGAGGAGAAAAAACTCTTGTGCCTCGAGTGAAACAGTATATCCTAGAGTTTAGAGTATGAGAGAAAGTGCGTTGTTCCAAAAGGGAAAGTGGAAAAGAGCATGAAGAAAAGTAGTAAAAAATACAACCATCGTCGTCTTCGTCGTCTTCTTCTTCTTGAACTTTGCTACTTTTGTAAATAGAGATATTTAGAGTTTTTGAGGAGGACCGTTCCCGTTCTTAGTTAGTATATATGGGGGAAGAATAAGGTTGTAAAAAGTTGCCTTCTTTTCTTGTGTGCTTAACTTTTCCTTTTACTTGCTCATTCATTATGCCCACACTACTTTTCCAGAAGTGTATGAAAAAGGATCTTAGTTCTCGTAGTCAGCTCGGAGCACCTAAAAAAGCTTAAATATATAACATATTTAATACACACTCGTTGATAAGCTGAAAACTTTTTTCACAAAAAAATATTTTCTCCAATTCTCCTCTACTTTCTCTTTCAGAAATGTAGGCCATCATGAGAGAGAGAGAGAGAAAGTATGAAGATACACATTATTTGACACACCACCACCACACCGAAATAACTAACAATGGGGAAGGAAGTGAAAGGTGGCTGTGATGATGAAAGGTAGTGTGTGTGTGTTAGAGAGAGAAAGAATATGTAGCACTTTCTCTTCCCCATCACTTTTTAATGCTCTTCGCTCTACATACACTAAAAAATACCTTACCTTTCCCCCAGCTCCTCTCTGCGATGCATGAATACTTGTGTGTGTGTGGAGGCGCGCGCTCTCTCGATGTGATACGAAAACCGCGACGGTTGGTGGTGGCTGCTAACTATAATATAGGTTACTTCCTATTTATTACTCCACGTCCGTGACCGCCCATTTCTCCTTACTTTCACTTCCCCAATGTATCACAGTAATTTCCGCCCAGTGGAACAGCACAAATTTTCTCTCATTTTCCCTTCTCTCTTTCTCTCTTACTTTAATCCTCCACACTCGTCTCCAGCGGCATGCTTCGAGCATATCAGCAGAAAGAAGAAGAAGGGTAAAAGCTCCCACTCTGTTTTATTCTGTGCAAAAGAGAAAATTCTCCAACGTCCTTTTTTGGTACTTTTTTTGTACCTATCTTCCTATACGTTTTTGCAATATGGAGGGAATAGAGATGCTCTTTACTTTTATACTCAGGCGGCCAGAAGAGGCTTACTACATGTGCAAATCTGAACTATCGTACCAAAGCGAAACTTTCGCCCCATCATCATATACACTGAATCTATTATCTTGCGTTGCACATTCCACTTTATCTTTGGAGAGAAAGGAAGAGAGGAAAAACACACACAATCATCCTATCAAAAAGTAAATACTTGAGAGAGAGAGAGAGAGAGCATCAAAAAATATGCTTACTTTTGGAATGTACTTGATTTGATGTGGAGATATAAGTAAGTAAGGGGAGTGATGAAAGTGGAAGAAATGGGAGTTAGAGGGAAGCCAATTAAGAATGCTAATTCAAAACAGATATAAACTTTTTCGGGATCAGATTAATCCGGGGGCTAAATTGGAGCAAGTGGCAGAGGAGAGGAAAGTGGAGAAAGAGAAAGGTCCTTAAAATTAATGGCCCTTTCTAGGACAAGGAAGTGAAACAATTTCAGATGACGAGGAATGAGGCAGAGGAGAGGCAAAACTAAATTATGCGATAATACCCGAAATGGTCTCTCAAAAAACTGGGGAACAGTTTTCCATACGAGATTTTCTGTTGTACGAATTTTCCGGCCTTGTTTGAGTTGCCATTTAAATGAAATGGGAAATTAAAAGTGAATACTAAATAAACGGAGTTCAAAAAGCATATGATATTACCTTGCAACTTTTCCAAAGTTATCAGTAACGTCACATTTATACTTTTGGGTTTATATCTATTTGCCATTTAGCTTTTAATGCTTGTTAACGGAAAAAATATGTGGCTGTTTAGTCTAACATTGAACATAATCAAGCATAAAATATATGTATTTTTAGAGGAATTTCCGTGAAGCCCTTCTTCTTCCCTCAGGTAATTAATGAGGAGTGGAGTTTCCTTTCCTCAACTTTTCTCAAGTATTCATTCGTCTTCAAGTGGTTTCCCTTTTGTGGTTGAAAGGGATGTGATATAGGATCGTATGGGCGAGTCAAGGATCCTCTCTCTCTCGTGTGGTTTTCATTACTTACGTTAGAGAGAGATATTCCTGACAACAGGTATCCATTAATAAGACTTGGAGAACTGGAGGGAAACCATTCAGCGGGAAGGGTATGATGGATCGAAATAAAAGCGCGTAGAAATAGTGTGTGTGGTGAAATTCCTATATTTATACTTTACACACGGAGTGAAAACCAAGAATACCAGGAACAACATTCTCAAAAGGGGAAAATCGATATCGTGCTGAACTGCTCAGGTCACCTCGTTATGTTATGTTTCTCAAACTGAAAATGCGTTCTATGAAAAGCTTTTTGACTACGTAGTTTTGTAGGTACAAGTTTGTAATGAACTAGATTTTCGCAACTCTCTCTCTCTCTCTCTCTCGTTTAGAATACAATTTTCTATTAGCTTTCCCCTTCAACCATTTTTCCCAGTTGTACGCTTTCACTTCCACAAAAACATCAGCCACGTACGAATAATGTAGCACATTTTTGGCCAAACTCAGCCCAGAGAAACATGGACATGGAGCCACAACCTGTGAAATCATAAATGAATTAGCTCAATTAGAGAGGAAAAACGGTCTAGATTACATCGTACGATACCATTTTGGATCGATCAACTGATGAACATCACATCACATCCTTTGAGTAAAAACGGGACACAAGGAGACTTCCTCGATTGAATTACACACGGAGAGTGCCCAAGTCTGAAAGTGTATAGTCGACTTTCTCTCTTTCTCGGGGAGAGAGAGAGAGATGAGATGACTTGGGAAAAACTTTGGGAGTCTATACAAATCTACCTTTTCTCTGATCTGGCCACTTTCTTTGATTCTCTCGAAAGAAAAGTCGACATTACATACATGACTCAATGCTGGATAAACCTGTCCAGGGGAAGGAAAAAGGACGAAGAAGACAGTTTGACAGGTGACAGGTCCTTAAAAAGTAGAGGGACTTGCTTTTCCTTCTTTTTCCTTTTCCACGTTCTTCTTTCCTTTTATGTTTCAGCTTGAGAACATCGCCTCTCGTCCTCGTCCGTCTTCAGAGATCATTGACAGCGAGTAAAAAAATATGTGAGAGTATGCTTCTCTCTCTCTCTAACTCCCTCTCTCCCCTCCCTCATGGAGGAGAAAGGTTTCCCCTTTCTTGGGAAAAAGTGACGTATAATTCATGGCGAAATGCATTCATCTAGAAAAGAGCGTCTTGACGGGCTCTATTAAAGCAAGCCAGAAAAAAGTACTGTATACTACTTATATAAGGCTTCTCTCTTACTTTTTCCAAGGCGAAGGAAGACATGTTCACGAATCAACGAGAGAATAAAGTGGGAGACAGCACACCTAATTTGTTTTGTGCGGAGAGACTCGCTCTCCACCTATCAAAACCGGGTATTTTCCATTTCAGAAAAAAGACACGAGAAGGATGATGCCCTTGAGGGATTTTATATTGAGTGAATGAACGTAAATTTCGCTGAGAGAGCATATAACTAGAGCGGATACGATAAACGCATATATAACCCAAATTACCGGTTACTACTTAACAATTCCCATAAATAGCAATTAAGTAATCATATACCAACTTAAACAATTACGTTTCCCAAAAGTAGCTAACAGTCAATTTCCAATCCAAATAATTTTCCTTTTAAATCATTACGAAATTACTTGTAATGAGATGTTTTGCACATGTAATAATGTTGACCGAGCAAGAGGAAACAAAGTTGTTATTTTCGGAGGCATGCTTGTATTGTATGAGTATGAAGCATAGAAAAGCAAAAGCAAAGCTTCTTTCAATAACACCCCGGCAGCAGCGGCAGCAGCAACAACACCACACACACACAACTTTCTTTCCTCGGTAATAATAAATAAATAAAATTTGGTGTTCTAACTACATAATACCTATAGCATAACACACATACCACAACTTTTTCCAACATAGTCCTCCTCCTCCTCCTCCTCAAGCCGAAAACATAGTTTTTTGTTTGTTCAGTAGCATGTGTCACGACTCACCGACATGTCACCCCGAAAAAGCTCATTATTACAAAGTTTCTCCTTTGTTTCAAGGAGAAAACCATTGAAGCTCTCTCTCTCTCTCACTCTCTATCCCATTCTACTTTTCTCCTAAAGCCGCATATATTTACCAAGTTTGAGTTGGTCGTCGTTGTCGGAGGAGGAAGGAGAAGAACACATTTTCATCCACTGAAACCGTCCATGCATGGGTATGGGTATGTATTAGTTAGCGACCGAGAGAGAAAGTGAGGAAGTTTTTGAGTTTTTTTTTGTATGCGGTGAATACTTATATATCTTTTGTGTGTGTGTGTGTATGCACGAGTAAAAGATACAAGAATTTTGATGAGCAAATAAAGCACTTTGTCTCTTCATCTTCATTATGGATAATGGAAGTTTTTGGTCATGTCTAGAGCTTTTGTCAGATGACGTGCGTGCGTGCTTGTTATGATAAAAAGAAGGGCTTCCTATATCCTCACTCATACACACTTTTCTCCGCGATATGGTGATATTTTTCGGTGTGTGTGTGTGAGTGTGGCTGTGTGTGTCTGTGGTAGAAAAGTTATATAGTTTATGGCGAACTGTGTGTCGTGGTGGAAGCATTATGTGACTTTCATCATCATAGTCTTCTCTCTCTCTCGCCTTTTATCTTATTTTCACTGACTAGCTATTTCCTCTTTAATTAACTGAAATTTGATACCTTTACTTTTTTAAGTAGTATAACTTTTCCCTCAGCTCACGAGCTACTTTTTTCTCCACTCTCGCTCACAAGCCTTGCTTGTTTCGCAACATCACACAATGGAATAAAGAATTTATGTTGGTTGCGAAAACTTTTTCCGAGGAAAAAGTAGATCGTCGCACATCGTTCCTCTCTCTCTCTAAAGGGAGATATTTTTTTACACTTTTGTCATGTGATGAGTAAAAGTTGAGATAGTGAGTAAAGTAGAGGAGCGAGAAGGGAAAATGTAATGAATTCACATGTCAATAAAGTATTAAGAGACAAGTGTGTGTGTATGTGTTTCCTGTGTTGGGAAAGATTACACGTTTTCGCCTCTTCCACTCATCGAACAACATTACTATTCCTGTGGTTGGCTTCGACAACTTTTTCCTCCCGTGTGGAATAACTTTTTCCAAGGAAAAAAGTAAACGTTTGATTCATTCCGGTTGTCTATAATTTGTAACTTTTTTTACAATTTATAAAATAGTACGGTAGAGGATTGTATGCAAAGAAAAGTTTATTCGTTGGAAATGATAATGATATATACAATGATGATGTGATGTTTTACTACGTCATTTAGAATTGATGATTACAATGATTTGTGTACTCAGCTTGACAATGTAAATGAGTGAGCACACACACTCAATAATTTTATGGACTTATGCTAGCTGTCTGGAGTGAGAGGAGAGAGGAAATGTAAACATTAATGTTTCATTGGCGTGTTTGCCACAACACACACACAACAGGAAAGAGAAAATAAGGTGATTTGCATGTTTCCCAAGGATTTGGGAGAGAGAAGCCTTTTTCCCGAGGTGAACAATGACAACAACAATGTATAATGTATGGGGATGATATAGGTAGACGATAAGCTCCTCAAGAATGGGATCCTCAACAAATATTTAAATTCAATGCAATGTAGCAGTGCGGTAGAAAGAAGGGAGGATTTTTTTTGTGTGTGAGAGGAAATTTTTTAAACATGATAGCTAACGAACTTCATTCACTGGTTTGGTTTGGTCTGGGAAAAGTTGACAAGAGATAGGATTCGTTTGCTTAGGATGGTACTCCTTTTCCAAGAATGAATGAGAGAATGTAAAAAAAGTTATAAGAATAGATACACTCATGGCGTATATCTACTCTACATGTTCACGTCAACCTTTCCTGAGAAGCGGAGAAAAATAAGCGTAAAGAAAGTGGTTTATCATAACCTGCCCAAGCGACGCGACGTTTGCTTTCTGCTCTCCCACTAAATCTGACATGTCTCGACAGTCTGATATTGTTCGCATGCGGAACTAGGAAAAATGCAAATGCTAGAGACCATCTCATCGTATTCGTATGGTATATTACATGTATAAAAGTGATTTTCGAGGAAAACGCGAATATACCAGAAAAATATTTTTTTCTCCTTTTCGTGTCTATGCTCGCTTCTAAAAGGATGTTTGTAATATGGTTTGATTTGTTCGTGGGAAATAAAGTAAAAAACGGGAAGTGGAAGTGAGTGAAAGCACAAAAAAAAACTGTGAGTGTGTGTGTGTGTGGATGAGCGCAGCTAGTAACTCTATGAAGGCATATATGATGCTTTTCTCAATTCAATTTGTTCACAGAGCGAACCAATGCTACCACTACCACACAACTTGGTATTATTGCAGAAAGAAAAGTAGTGAGTGCAGAAAACGATGAAATGATGTATTTCAAAAAGCGAGAGTGAAAGCGATTCTCTTTCATTTTGTGGTTTTTGTTTGTGAAAAGAGTAACTATGCTTTGGAAAGGGGATAATAGTATGCATGCATACGCATGTATGCTTCAAATAACTATCACCATATTTTCCTTTCTCTTTTCATTTCTCATAAAATAATTCAATAATGATGCGACGATATATATACTTATAAGATACATATGCATTATTTGACTACTCTCTACTTCATTCACTTCATATATTTGAAAAGTTGAGGGAGAAAACGACTGACGCGTACAAAAGCGAGAGTTTTTTCTCTTCTATATTTCAATTCAATTCGAAAACATAAACTCTCATCTTCCACAAAATATACATCATATGATACATGACGGGGGTGAAAGAGCAAAAAGCGAACCAAAAATATTCTATATTATATCTCTTCTTCTTCTTCTGGCATACATATTTTGAATGAGTTTTTTTTTTCAACAAGAGAGATGAAAACTGATGTCAGTATGGAATTTCAATAAAATTCCGGAGAACTTGGCGAAACTTTAATTTCAACCTATTGTGCCTTTTTCACTTGGTTGATATGCTATGCTCTCCTCTCTCTCTCTCTCTCACTTCTTCATTTCTTTCTGTTGCTCTCTCTCACTCAAACTCCTTTTTCGTCCTTCCATTTTCTCCACTTTGACTCGCAGCTATGTACCTAAATATTGTAATATAGATTTTTGCTTATGAGAGTTCCGAATGCTACAGTGTGCCGGTAGTGTGGCTTTTTCTGCTCGAGTTTTACAGACTCGAGGCTTTTTTCCTTCAAAATTGAAGCTCTCGCGTTCGTCTCATTCTCCGTTTTCCTCTCTTCATTTCTCTCTCTCTCTCCTTTCTCCGGAAGTGTAACCACGAGAAATGTGGAACGGATGGGAATAATGTAATTTTTGGTTACGGAATACTCTCTCTCTCCTCTTGGAAAAATATAACTATTTTTTTCCTCCTCGTAATAAAAAGCTCGACAACAGATGCTCTCTCCCAGTTTTTATTCCACTCTGAGAGAATTGTGAAATTTTCATTGTTCATTGTTATTTATTATTTTCATTTTTTCCTCTCCTCCGAAAAAAATAAAAACTCCAAACTACTAACCCCTTCTTTTTCCTCCCGCTCTCTCTCTCGCACATACACATGTACTATATTGATCTATAAATTATACAAGGTTGGTTGCTTTTGACAAAAAAAAATGAAAATGCTCTACAACTTTTTCCTACATCATTTTCAGTGTACAAAAAATGTTATAGTATATTTTCGTCGAAATTAAATATTAGCGAAACATTTTCTAAGAAAGTAGATTCAATAAAAAAAACTTCCTTTTTTAACAAATTTGTACCACTTGATAACACCCTCCTACGATGTTTTTTCCTCAAATTTGAAGTGTTGCATGAGGGAGGTTCAGTTGCAAAGTGCAACATCAAATTTTTTTTGTAATAATAACGGAAGTTTTTTTGTTCCCTCAAAGTGAAAACTTTCTTTAGAAAACGAATATACAAAATGGGTTATGTATTCGGAGAAAAAATTGTAAATTATGCAATTTTTATACGAAAAAAAACCCGCATTCCCGTTTCCGCTTTTTAGCTACGTTTCGGTAATAGATTTTTATGCTGGAAGCGAGTAAATGCATTTTACATTTTTACTCTCGCCATCATTTTCTCCCCTGTTCAATCAAGAAAACGAAAATGGGGTAGAGAAGATGGAGAAACGAGTGTTATTCCATCAGGACACACGACGGAACACACTCATGCAACCGGAAAAAGGTTGTATTTTATTGACAGAAGGGAAGTACAACACTAAATATATATTCTGCCGTGAGTAAATTTGTATCGAGTTTTGTATTTGAGACTTTTGCTACATATTTCTCCAGTGCAGAGGAAAAAACCAAGTGATTCCAAAAACTCACTCTCAGTAGCTCCCTCCCGTCGTCCCCTCTTTCCAGATTTACTATCGAGTCGGCGGTATAAAGCTTCTCTCTCAACGTTTCACGGTCAAAACTCAAACTTCATCATTCACCATTTTCCCGTGTGCTTCTCCACCGCCATAAACCTAATTGAGGTAGACGTCTGCCCTCTCCTGATTGAGTAGCTCTGGTATTCATTATTTTCCGTGTCAAATTTTATGCGATTCCACCATTTATCAAACTCTCACATTTTATGCTCTTTTCGCCCATTTCACTCTTTTCCTCATTTACACGAGCACGAAGAGAGAGGAGCGACAAGGGGAATATTATGCAACCAACCAATCCTGAAATGCACTTCCCCCTCTAATATTAGATCCATACGGGGGAAGCTCTTTAGACATGCAAAGCATAAACAGTCATATACTTTGACCCTTGCAAAATCAATTAAAAAGTCCTCCATAAAACTACAAGACAGACAAGGGGAAAGTCTAATAAATGATTTGTTTGAAGTTTGCTCTCTACATAAAGCACATTTATATTACTCCATATTAATAGTATTACCTTTGGTGTCATATACACCAATGGTACGAATATGTTTCTCCAAATTCCTCGCCCACCAAAAATGAATAATACATTTAGCCGCGGCGGCGGCACTCTTTTTACCTTTATACCTTCCCAATTTTATGGGAATTTTTTGAGAAGACAAGAGAGTTGTGATAATTTATTAAACGGAGAGGGAAATATATTGCATTTTCTTGTCTGTCAAAAACGTTCTCTGCCAAAAAAAAAATTCCTGATAACGGTCAGTAATCGTTCACACTTTAGTCATGAGAAGGAATATTTATGAATTATGTATTTCATGTGGTGAAGGAACGACGATATGACAGCTCGAATCGATGTCGATGTGCGCAAATACTTCTCCCTTCAATTAATACATCATCATAATAACCAGGTTTACTTGTTTTTGACGGAGCATACTTGTGCCTCAATTAAGCCACGAAAAATTTGCTGGAGAAATATATATAATCAAGGCTTTTAGCTGTGTGTAGGGTGGAGATAGACAGAGGAAACGCTGACATGGAAAAAATGAAAGCCACCTGTCATGAGTTAATGAACCGTATGAGTAGAGCTCATTGGGGAAATCACATTTTGCCTTCTTCAACCATGGTTATGGTACATAAAGTTGCGTTATCTCTATCACTCACACTCTCTTTATACCTTGTTCTCCATATTGTTTTGCTTGCTTAAGCATGAATGGATAATGAGAGTCGATTTTCCCCTTTGCCATCATCATCGTCATCATCATCATCCAACATCTTAATAACTGTGCTGACGACAGGTGCTCCCAAAGCAGCACATTTTTCTGGGTCAACAATTGTTTATTGACGGATGTTAACCTCTTTATGCATTTGCAGCTTAAGAAATTTGTGGCAAATGGAATTTTCGATGGAATATAAGAAGTTCATGGAAGACACATGTAAACCCATATTTATTGATCCAAAGAGGAAAAGGCACAAGACACAAGAAGTGTTTTGTTTTTAAAACTAAAACATCATCATGCATTTTAGTTTCTGAAAGCCGAAATCCATCAACAGCTAAAAGGCTGAAGACCTTTAGTCAGAAGGTCCTTTCCCTGAAAAGAAGTAGTAAAAAGGAAGAAAATCTTTTCCTTTCACTCGCCACCCACACGAAGAAAGAAGACTTGGTATATATGAGAGAGGGGGGATAATGCTACACATCTTTTAATGCATTCCTCTTGTAACGACCCCGACAGCAAGCTTCTCTTTCTCTTCGTTTTCTACCAAGGATCAAGGGAGAAACAAAACGAGGAATGAAAGGGTTAAAAAGAAGTACACACACACAAGACAAGAAAATTTTCTCGCTTGCATCTTTTTCCTCCTTTTTACATCGTATATATCCTTTCTTCTGCTGGTCTTCATCCACTTCCAAGAGTTTCCGCATGTACATTCATTTCGCTCTTTCTGGACTTAACATAAAGCCAAAGCCAAGCTAGCTCCAGCCCCGCTTTAAATGTCCACATGGAAAATATTTTTTTTCGGGGAAGAGAGAATGTGTGGAGCTCTCTGTCTCAATGCTGCTCTCTCTCTCTCTTCTATGTTGTGGCGGCGGTGTTGGTGGGTGGGCGTGGAGCAAGCCGACGACCGACAAGTAACGTCGATCGATCTTTTCTACACTACTTTCTACAACTTCTACTACACCACCACGCTGACTACACTCACGCGTCGAGTGTGTTCTTCGCTCTCGGTGTGTTTCTGAAGAAAAGTGTACCCGGAACAAGAACAGTTTTCGCAATGAGAGCGAGAGAGAGAGAGAGAGAAAGCAATAATATTTGTAGTAAGTCCAAGTCCAAGAGAAAGTAGTTTGACTTGATTACTCGTTTATTTCCTCCTTTCGTCCACGAGCAATTCAACTTATTATGAGTCTTCTTCTTCGTCGTCCTTCCACCAAAAAATATATACGATAAATATAACACGCTCTCATAATCATGCTCCATCATAATAATATTTTCTTCTTTTTTGAGCGGTGCAGTACCACTGGTAGTAATCCATTTTCTTCAGCTGACACGTTCACTTCGATAACTTTGTGACGAAGAGGAGGATATAAAAGTCTTTCGATATTTCCGGAAATTGTTGACAGCAGCTGTGAAATATTTTTTTTTGTAAAATGAATTTCAAGTTAGAAATGTGTTGCAAAATCTTGTGAGAAAATTGCAATTTGCCATTATCAGAAGAGTGAGAGCATATATATAGCATAGTTGTGAGAAAGTTTTTTTTGCATCAAGAAAAAAAGTGGAAGTACTTCAAAAAAAACTTTTTTTGCTGTAATTAATGAGAAGGAAAAATAAAATAGAATGGAGGGAAGGGGGACGTTATCGTTCCAAGATTTTTTTTCTCTTCTCCTCTTCATCCTTTTTTTCTCACTGTGAATAGGATTATTTTTTCCTCCTTTTGAAATTGAATGCCTTAATTACTCGGAAAAGTAGGAAGTTTTCTGATGAAATTCTCATCGAATGCGTTTCTTATTTATACACTAAGAAAGAGAGATAGTTTGAGAAAAAATAGAAGGAAAGCTGTTTTCCTCTATACTTTTTTCTTGGATAGTTGAGAAGAAGAAGAAGGAGAGCAGTAATCATAAGAAAAAATTGCTTTTACTTTGCAAGTGAAGGAGACACGTGAAATGGCAAAAACGCCTTTTTGCCACTTTTTTTTCTCAACTCTCTTTAGCCTTTAACTGCAAAGTACTCCCATTTTTGCTATTGCTCATTTGAATTGCAAAAATGGATGGGTAAAAAAAGGAAGAGAGAAGCTATATTCCTTTTTTGGTATAGAGGAGAAAGCAAAAGCTTAACTACTATCCTACATTTTCACTCTTGCATACACATGACAGGAGAAGAAGAAAAGAGTGGGAGTATGTATGGGAGGACGGGAGGAGGAGGAGGAGAGAAAAAAGCAACAAAAGCAGGCAAGCATGGAATAAGTAATAAACGGTTGGCTTTTTTTACTTGGCTTCTCTCTGATATGACGACGATACGAGGACAGAGGACGACGAAGAACGATGATGATGATGAGACCGGTGAAAGGCTTCAAGTATACATTAAACTATAACTATACATATACATTCTCTTTCCTTGTATTTTTCAAGACTTAAAACAAGGGAAACTGGTTTAGCCTTAGAGCTTCCTTTTTTCGCAACACACAAAGTGCAGTGCAGTGTACTACCGTGTGTCTGCATCGTTTTCCCTTTTTGGAACGAAAAAAAGTATATTATATCCCATTGCCCTTTTTTCTCCTCCTTTTTTTCTTGGCACAAATATTGAAAATATTCCAAACTCCCATTTTGCATCCTTTCTTCTTTTAAAAAACGAGAATATTCTAAAGGTGGATTATAAAGAGAGAGAGAGTTGAGTCTCCTTCTCTTTAAGTTTTTTTTCTCTCCTCTAGAGCTGCAATGAGGAAAAAGAAAGTTTTGTGAATGAAGGAGAGGAACTTCTTTGAGTCAGCCAACAACGTACATTCTCATACATGCTTGAGCATTTCTCTCTCTCCTTCTTTTTAAAAAAAACTTTTTTTCCTCAAATTTTTTCCTCTCTTTTCTTTTCGTGTCTTCTTACAAATTCGTTAGGAGTCTATGGTATAGGTATACATATATAGAGTACCTAACTTTCTTCGTGTCTCTTGTCCTTTTCTTGGCACCAGAATCAAGATGGTATAAAATGCAAAAAAAAGTACAATAAAAAGCAGTTCATCTTTGCTCGTGAAGTGGAGTAAAGAGTACGAAAATGCGCTTTTAGATGTAGTATAGTACGCTTCGCTTTGTAAATGTATGCTTTTTGATATAATGAGAAAGAAAGAGAAGAAAGTTTTTCTCGTCCTGAAGTATTCTCTGAACAGAAAATTATGTGGCATTTGTCATGGTGTACTCGTACGGACGTTCTACTATTCTAACGTTACCCGCTCCCTGATATTTGACTTGTTGTGTTCAGAGCGTTTAAGTCAAAGGAAATAGACCATGAGAATGACTTAAATCCTCAAGTGTAGTTGTAGTAGTAGCTGAGACGTATCCAGTAATATCTTTCTATTGCAAATGTATGTATGTTCTTCACAATTTGTTTAAACTTTGTGGAGAGAAAAATTGATGCTGGAAGGATAAGATGAGCTTTTTTCTTGGCTGAAAAATCATACGTACATATACATACGTATACGTGGAAGACTATCTGTCTAGGAAGGGGAAATTTTTCAGAAAAAATATATACTTTATGTAAGAATGAAGATTACATTTTACTTGAAAATTTCATTTACCATTGACTTACACCCAATTTGAAACAGAGTTTGAGAGTGGATTTTTTTAAACCATAAGAAAAGAAGTGGAAGAAAAACACGAAAGTTTTTACTCTGTTGTAAAAAAGTAGAAAATGAAAAAATTATCGATTGTTCAATTAATTTAAATGTGGCAACCTGAGAAAGCGAGGAGAAGAATATTGTGGTGAAAGTGAACACACACTTACACACACACACATTCTCTCTCCTCTAGTCAAAAGCTAGTTCATGAACCCTTTTCGGTTCGCTCTAATTGCTCGCAACATTCTCCCTGACTCCGTTATGTTATTCCCACTCATTTTCAGTTTCCTCGAGTGAACTCTCCAAGAGAGAGAGAGCTACACAGCTACGTACATGTTCCCCTATCACGCTCCACGATCTAGTTCCGTGGTCTGCTCTGCCCTGGTCTCCAAACTACTTTCATAAACATCAAAGAGAACCATAGTATACTTCCCCTCTTACTTTTCCAAAACTATCTGCAGAGTCCATGCAGATTTTATGACATCTTTCATAATGACCATCAGACTGATCCGGATCTACTCTTTGCGAAAAAAAAGTTTTTGCGTGCTCAAAATTCCTTTTTCCACAGGAAAGGATATTATGATATGGCATAAAAGTGTGTCCATGTCTCGTGTAAAGTTGTAATATAAAAGCATTTCCATAAAAGCCAGGGAAAGGAGAGAGAGAGATGCATGTCTTAAGGCTATCATCATAGCAAAAAAAGAAGAACATGATACTTTTGGAGAGAGAAAAAAATAAGCAGCCACTATCTAACCACTTCAAGTGATCGTCAGCCCAGAGAGAGAGAGAGAGAAGAGCGCATTATCGAACTCCCATAAAAGATGAGCACATAATACTTTTCGACAGTGAATGGAAAACGTATCAAAAATGTATGGAAATAAGGTACATAACATGATCATGCGAACAAAGATTGCGATTGCAAAAGTCGGATAGGCATGCCACTCTTCCACATATTCCATACACACAAGTCGTGACTTTGCACGTATTTTCCTCCTTCTTGATTTTTTTCCTGATGTGTAATCATGGGGATACAGGAAGAGTGTACTACTACGAGTACCGGAGTATAGCACACCAAACCAAAACCCACACACGTATTCTGCCAGACACACATCGTTGTCGCTCCTTTTCAAATGATGTCGCCTTGAATCATGCAAACTTGATGTGATATAGAGATTGTCGAGCTCTTGCCATCCTCCGAAAAACTTTTTTTTACATGACATCGCTTCGGATTTCGAATTATGATTATTACAGTTATTATCTTACCTAGAGCAGGAGTGTGTGCAGATATCGAGTCACATATTACATCGACATCATGGATATATCATATATCCAATCATCTTCCACACAGTTCCCCTATTTTCTACCCACCCCTTAATCTAATAATATAAACGCATCCCAAAAACTTTTCCCACTGTTGCTGAGAAGGCTCTATACTTTCACCGCTAATACCACACCCACACGGATGATATGTGGATATTTGAAACTCATAAATACATACGTACATACCACACACATACACACACACTCTCTTTCTCTAGGAGACACTTCACACCGAGATAATATCGAAAACCGAGAGCAATAATAGTAATAATAAATGTTGATATGATTGTTGTGACTATATAAGCTCGTAGCAGCTTATATAGCTTTTTCCCTTTTCCCAATGCACCAACCATGTATAGATTCATATTTTAAGTTTGAAGCGGCATAAGCACCGAAAATGGCAATAAAGCAGAGAACAGAAAGAGCATCGCTACCCCTTTAAAAGAGGAGAATGTTTATGTGTGTATTTGTGTGTGAGGATGCATTTTTTATGGATTCCCTCGATGCGAAATAAGTCATACTTTATGAGAAATATCCATCTGTATAAAACATAGCACATTTCACATTTAATGAAAACTTATTGCATGTGAAGAAGAGGATATATGTAAGCAACATTCATTGTAAACAGACTATAAACCCGGGCCCATGCCCAGGGATGAACTCCCTCAAGGAGAAAATATTCCAGAAAATGCATAACTAATATCATGCCCGCATACATTCACTCACATTATTTGCATATTTTATGTGTTACAATACATTTATTGTAACATTGCAAATATCCTCCCGAAAAAGCAAGAGATGGATGGTACGTAACTTAAGGTTATTTTTAATGCATATCGCATGTATGTGTATTTCCCTTTGCCCAAAAAGTGAAAGCTTGTGTGTGTGTTCTTCTATTTTCTCTCTCTCTCTCTAGCTTGATTTCCCACAGTTTGAGGAAAGTGCGAACACAGCGGGAGAGATAGTATTATTACTTTTCCTTGTATCTACTACTTTTTGCTCCGCTCTACTACAAAACGTGATTCCTCACTCCCACAGTTTACTTTATCTCTCCCGCTTCACGCTGCTTTTCTCAAGTTATTGTCGTCGCAGTTATTGTGCACACGTACCATTTTTTGCATACAAGCAAACACTCTCTCTCTCTCTCATCCATTCAAGCTGATATTCATTTACCTTGTGTAGTTGTATACATTGCCCTGATATAATCCAAGCGAAATTTTTCATAGGGTCGTAACCAGCATGTGATTTTGTCTTCGTTTGTGTGTTGCTCATTCCATGTGACACAAATTCCCGTCGTCGTGGTTCTGGTATGGCGGCGGCGCGCATGTAGACTCGAGAAGACTTGACATGATTGCATAACAATAATCATGGATACAGCAGAGAGAGAGGATTTCTGCAGGGAAAATATAATATGTGGGAGCACGTTTTCCTCCCTGGACTGGTTTATGTGAGCGAAAGTACCTTAATGTTACTTGATATCAGATTGTGTGATGCTGGGTGTGTACCCTTAGCTTTTTTGGAAGAGGACAAGATGCAGATGGTCTATGGTCTCCTCTCTAGTTAAGCACTAAACACATTTTGTGTCGTCTCTTCCGAGGGAAGCGAGAGTGAGTACGCTCTGCTGACTTCAAATAGGAAGTGAGAGTAGATGCGATGCATGTAGATATATACTCGCTGAGCAAAGTAGGACTCTGCTGGTTTTCCGTGTGGATGATGATACCAAAAAGCTCTGATGATCATGACGATGATCATCACAATGATGCTGTGATGTGATGTGCCTTTCCGTCTCTCTCTCTCTCTTGCTCTCGCTCTCCTTTCCTACGATTTAGGTGGAATTAAAGTTGCGGTTTCGACTCGACTACTCCAATTTTTCTCTCCTTCCTATCGCTACCACTACAGCTGCTACAAGGGCTCCTGCTTATGTTTGTGGTGGGGTATGGCATGGCATGGTGACGTCGTGGTTGGGCCTGATATGGATCCTCCTTTTGGAAAGTGATACTTACACATGCTGATCTTTTCTCTAATAAGTAAAGTACGTCAGGGAAAATCCAGAGAAGAAGAAGAAGCTTTGGCTGACGGAAAGCGGCGTATTTCGGGGAAGAGGGAGAGAGAGAAAGAGAGATGCCAGAGGGAAACCGACAACACATTACATAAGGAAAAGCAAATGCATAAAGCAAAGTTTTCCCTTCAAAATTCTGTATTCTACACTGGCACTCTCACATAGACTTTTTCCTCCTCGGCGCGTTGTGGGGCCTCTGTCCCACTCGTCTCAGCTTCCAGGTTGAAATTGATGGGATTTTGGGGAAACTGGAAAAGGAAGAAAAGGGAGAGAGTTATGGGAGACGATATCAGCGGAGTATAAACAAACCTAAAACGCACAAAAAAGTATGCACGAGGAAAATGTGTGTGGATTCAATGTTTGCTCAGTTTGGGAGCATTATAACTTGCTATACCGAACGAGCCCAAATATAAAAGCAAATCGATGCATGCATGCATTAATATTGAAAATAGTCTGAAAGAGAAAGCCAGCCAGGTATTTTCCTCCGCCAAGAAAAAAAGTACACGTGAAGTTGTATAGGCACACCATCACCACTACCACCACCACGCATTTATCTCTAGTCTTGTAAGTTGTAAGCCGAAATACTTTTGGTAATACTATTCCTCCAGTCTCGTATTTAATGTTTTGAATTCCCAGCGAAAGCACAGGGAAAAAACTTTCTCGTACAGATTTTCTCCTTCGTGTGAGAAGCTAGCGGGGAAATGTATTGTGTTAAGGGAGGAGGAAAAAGGAATGTGTGGAGAAAGTTAATTTCGATATTATTAATAATATCGCTCTCCGTGATAACTTTCACTTTCACCTTCCACTCCATTCCTTTCGCTTTTCCTCTTGATTTCCCCGTTTAGTCACGTGCCATTCATTCACAGTCGACCACCAGCGATCAAACTCTCTCTCTCTCTCTCTGTCCTGTTGGAAGTGTGTATAACCCTTCTTTTTGGAAAGTTTGGGAGAGAGAAGGTTTTTAGTCAGATTGGAACTTTAATCGGTCTGCTCATATCTATCATATTATAGCTTGTGCTTGCCATAACCATACAAAAGTGAGTAGAGAAAATAGTTATTAGCTCTACGTTTTATTCTCAAAAGATGAAAGAGTTTTCTCTGCGAATAACAAATCGCCTAAAAGGGATAGTTCATTGAGTGGAGGACGACGACGTGCCAATCAATGTTTCACACAAGAGAAAGAATGCAACTTGAGATCCTTTGAATAACATAATCCTTTTTTGTTTTGATTTCAGGAAGCCAAAGGCAGAGTCGAGCAGAGGACTGGGAAGAGAGAGAGAGAGAGAAAGGAAAGCGGAGCGGAAAGTTTTCTCTCCTCTTTACTCAAACTAAGTGGGATATAAGAGGGCTTCACTAGCCAATTCTACATAACAACAGTAAGCCTTTGTTCTTACAAGTTCGGCTTTGCCATCAAGTTTTGCTAAAACATTGTGTGCTAAAAAGTATTATAATAAATATGTATGTGCCGAGGAAGGAGAACTTTTGTGATGAAGTTATTGCTTCTGCTGCATTGCAATCCAGAACATATAAAATGAGTGAAGAACCATTGTTGGAGGATGGAAATACAACCCCACCAATAAAATCTTGCTTGAGGCTACCTTTTCATTTTATCCCTTGTCGAACTGAAATGCATGCGGAGAAAGAGAGAAATGCTTCGTGCTACTGCTGCGATTGTGAGATTGCAACACTTTTGTGTATGCGCACTGTGAACATGAAATTATATAAATACTTAACGTCAGACTTAACTATCACACAATTTTTTGTTGAAAATGAGCCATTTACTAATTCCAGATTCAGATTGGCGAAATCAGTTGTGTTGTAAACTAAAGCGAATTTTGGTCGATGATTAATTTTCGTTCTTTCAAATAACATTGACCGTGTTACTCTCTTTTACCTTGTCAAAGAGAAACATTTTTGTTTCAGATAAAATTGTCAAAAAAACGTGGGAGGACGGTTGGCGTTGCAAAACTTTATGCATAAATTTTAACTCTGGCAACTGGCACGGAGAAAGTTTTTTTCGCAGGTAAAAGCAGTAGGACGCTGTCTCGGAAGGACAACTACTGCATTATCTCATTCTTTTTTGGTATATATAGAAATTTGGGTTATAGTTGCGGCACAAAGTTCGCGCACACATCAAACAAATGGCCATGTGCTCTTGTACGTACTCATTTTCCTTCTCCCTGTATCCACTCTCTTACGTACGTAGTAACTCTGTAACGTATTTTGCATGCTTCCTGCAAACAAAACCATTTTACCCTTGATATGTACTTTTTCGGTAAGGGAAAGGCCTTGAGAAATAGTATTTCTTGTGGAACTGCTGAGAAAAGAGTAAGAGTGTATCCGTATTACTCGCACGCAGCACCAATTTCACACAACTGCCATCACCATTTCACTTGCCGACCCTCATGAATGGATACACAGTTTTTGAGAAAAGGAGTAGGAAGAAGTGCGTCGTAAACTTTCTCCTTGTTTATGAACATATACTACTACATGGACCTGCCTCGGTACCCTACCATTTACCATTTTGCCAAACCTTCTTTTCTTCTCTAAAGAAGAAGAAGAAGAAGACGGGAAAGTGGGACACACGGGCGTACAATAATGCAAAAATAAGGGGAAACTTTCCTCATGAAAAGGGGAGTGCAGGAGGAAAATTTCCCTTTTCGATGCTAGTTCCGTGTTCGTTCATTTTCACATTCATTCATTCAGATGTTCAGTAAAAGAAAGGCTAAAAACTTATCGCACAAGTTTGCATGCGTAAGAGAGTTTAGAGTTTGCTTCATTTGATCAAGTTCCTTTACTTAAAGTTTTAAACTTTGTTCAGACTTGACAAATGAAAAAATGGAAAATTTGGATTTTTTTTATATAAAAGTAACCTGTATTGTATCATGTATTAAGCAAAAATCTTTGAATCATCCAAATTATATCTTACTTTATTAGGTACAACTTGATAAATATTAATAGATTCGTCTTTGACGTGCTGATTAATCAAAAAAATTATTCTTGTACATGTGCCGGCCTTTGAACTATCAATTACTCTTCAAATCTGAAACGTTACAGTTAGAAACTCGAATTCATTTTCCACACATTCCATCTCCAGCTCCGTTGCCAATAAGTCCAGCTATTTTTCTCTTTCCATTAGCAATCCTTTCTCTCTCCCCGTCTGTGACAGTTATAGTAAAAGTGACACTCTCGCAAAGTACAATAGCCTCTCTGTAATAAATAAATTAGACAAAAGATATAAATAGGGAAAACGTTCTTTTTATTTTATATTACTGTCGAATCAGCAAGCCACTTCTCTTAAAACAGCCATCTCTTCGTACGCCATTTATACACCATGACCATATTACACTCTACATTTATACCAACCATCACACACACAAAAGGGATATTTTTTTGTACATTTTTTTCCAGGCGACATATTTTTCCGCGAAAAACGCTATATTACTTTGGGAGAACAATGGCGCTAGGGAATTGTGAAAGTCGGTAGTAGAATTCATAAATCTAGCTCACTAGTGTGTGACCACACCGCTATCATTACGTTTCAATAGGTTTGGAATTGCGGCGACTGCCACATTATGCTACTCTCTCTCTCCCTCTCTTCGTCCCAACTCACATACTACTTGACTGTCCTGGTGTGTCAAGACCAGAAAAAAATGGAAGACAAATGTTCAAGTCATGACTGGGGACAGAAGTAGGGCAAATGTTGCACGAATCCAGTATAAACTTTTTTTTGGGTGGAAAAAAAGGCGGCAGAAGAGCAGTTAGGCAAAGTCAGTATGTGTGTGCACTAGTGGTACTACTACTACTGCAGATGTTATTTCCAACAATGATTCATCATTCACACAAGAGAGTAGTAGAGTAGAGTGTGGAGAGAGAAGAGAGAGAAAACCAGTGTGCTCTCGCCGACTCCCATTACTACTTGACTTTACACTGAACAATAACCTGCTTCGCTTCCAACATTTTTTTTTACCACCTAGTTTGCAAGTTGGAAAAAAGAAGAAAAAACTTAAGTGCTTTCTCCCGTTCCATTCACATAACTTTCTCTCGCTCACTTTTTTCTTCTTCTTTTCCTCAGTCGGAGAAAAAGTGCAGATTTCTTTTTTATGCTTGAGTGAATAAGAGAAATTGAGAAATGCACGTAATAATCTATTCCATTCTCACACATTACACGATATGTGTACTCACTCACTGAGGTGGTAATGGACTTCTCTCTTTTCTCTTCCAGTTAAAAATAGAAGAAAAAGTTACTCACTTCACATTTATTATTGCATTTTTGTACTCAACTTCCCATTTCCTGGAGAGGAGAGCTAGAGAAAAAACTATTTTTCTTAGAGGAGGTATGGCTTTTTTTCGCCAGAATACCAAGTTCACAAAAGTAACATTTTTTCGACACAGTCAACCATAAAGATTATTTTCTCAGAGAGAGAGAGAGAGAGAGAGAGAGAGAGAGAGAGAGAGAAAGGACAAGGGTTATATCTGATTTTAAATTTACTACATTTTAATCCTCTCTTCCTTTCTCTCGCGCAAAAGGAAAATTTGTTTTTAATTTTCTGCATCGCTTCATCACCACCATATCCACCGTGGATTTGAAGGGAAAAGGCTTTTGTGGTCAGAGTCCGCATGAATTATATACACGCTACGAGTTTTTTTTAATCCGCCAAAGAATACACAATTTTCTCATCAGCTCAAAATGTGAAAGCAGAGCAGCGCGCAGCTTTTCACACGTAAGTATAGTATCCGGAAAATCTAGGTCGTTGGCCCTTTCTCCTTGTTCTCCTCGTGTTGGCACATGCCATCCTTTTTTATCTTCTTTTTTCGTAAAAAAAACTCGTATAAGCTCATCTCTACTCTTTTGTGTGATATAAAGGTTGTATATAGTTGCATCATCGTCATCATCATCATCACCAAACTACATCTCTTCCTTTTTCTCCGACCTCCGACGTCATCAAGTGTCTAGGCACCTTACATGCAACCCCTTAAAATGGAATATAGGATATTTTCTCTCGGATGTTGGCTTGGCTTACGCAAAAGTGCGTGCTACATTTTTAAGAGATTACTCTCGTGTATAGATTTTTTGGAGGCCAAGGCGAGAGCAAAAGAGGTACTTATTGTTTTGTAGGCTCCATCGCATCCCAACTTCCACAAAAATTATGTTATCTGTCTTACGAAAGTATGTACATGCGAGAGAAAAAAAGTGGGAAGCTTTCTTCGTTTTTTTTTTGTACTTTTGGGACGAGGGAAGGAAGCTATTGACGTCATAACCTTCCTTTTTGCCAGCATTTTTTTCTTCCTTTTCACTTTAAAAAATATGTATACAGTCCAAAAAAAGTTACCTTGTCAGACCTTACATTTTATATCCCATTCTTCTCTATTTGTGTGAACCTTTAGCTACATTTTTATTATAGAACAGTTTTTTATGTATCAAACAACACTACCACCACGAACGGTTGCTCATTTTGGGGAGAAAGAGCAGAGGGCACATCGAGATGGCTCCTCACGTTGTGGAGAATACATGCGGGAATAATAATCGTCATGTTGCACAAAAAAATAGTTGTGAAGTGAAGGACCCTGTAGCACACATAATGTCCATCCGTGTGGACGGACGTGAAGCTTAAAACGAGAGAAAAGGAAACAGGAGAGAGTGAAACCTTGAATTGGCTTTGTGTTTTGTATGATGCTACGTAAGCGTTATTTCACACAACTCCTCTCGAGTATTCCCGTCCTCACTGCTCCACACATTTTCCCTGGCTTGGCATTTGGCATTAGCATTGGTGATGATGATGACGTCAGGGAATGGGAGAATAGTAAACTTTTCTCTTCAATTTCACTTTTGTTCCTGTTTACTCAGTTGATGATGGGAGGAGGGGGAGGAGGATGGCCAAAAAGTTAGGACATGGAGGAATCGACTTCGTCATGTCGTCATCCACCTCGTCGTTTGCCCTTTCCGGATGACAGAACTGAGTCCATAAGTACATTCGGAGTCTCCATTTACAAAAAAAATATGCTGGATAAGCACTTATAAATGTCATCCAACTTAAAGCCGGGACTAAAGATCACAATCAAAATCTCCCTAAATGGATTGCTGTCCACATATAAAAAATGACACGTTTTTATATATCTCAGACAAGACTGAGAAACTATAACGTCGCTTGCGAATAAAAATAAATTGTTGTACTATAATTAAAATATAGATTGTGGTTCTAGATACAGCCGTAGACAATGATAATGAGTTAAATCAAAATGTCTTTTACATTTTCCAGTAAACGGCAGATCGCCTCTTTAAAATTAGAGTTGCATCCATCCATAATCCATACGCTTTCTCTCTCCTCATTCATCAGGCAACATAGTTTGCTGGCTGATTATCATCCTCCTAAACTCAACGTTTGTAACATCCGGCGAAATCAAAGAATGTTTAGCTGGGCTAGGACGTATGAACATTATGTAACTGCTTTTCCATCTCAGCCATTAGTACACATTCGTAATAGCAGGTTGTATTTTTCTCTCTCCATGCTGGCCTGCATCATTCACATTTCACTCGTAAATGTAGATAAAAAAAACTTTTTACGGCAAGATGTTACTCTCAGTTAAGCACCCATATACCATAGTCCTTCTATTTCCTAATGTACACATGTGCATTTTCCACCAGTCGCACTTTCCTCCTCTGGCGAAACGCGAGAAGAGAGAAGAAAGGCGGAAGCAGGCATGCATTATTATGGAGGAAGCATGTGCATTAAATCGTCGTTGCTGGATGTTTCCGGGTAATTAAATCTGATGGGATGATGTGAGAGTGAGAGCTGCCATATAACAGCCTACCAAAAAAGCCAGAAGCATTGGCATTCGCAGGGAATTTATGCAAGAGAGCAGCAATCGGGATAGAGTGTGTATATATATGTATGTAGCAGAGATGAATATTACAAGTTTGGGTTCAGCTTTCGCTCAAATGAAACCGAGATCAGTTAAGCCCACCCTGGCCTGGCCTGGATACATACATTTTTAGATATGGCTTATATTTTAGTTTACTGCGTATAATGGTTTAGTGTGAGCGAGAGTAAAACTGTGTTCTGTGCGAATCCCTGTTTTCCACCGGAGTCATCAATTCGCTAATAAAAACCTTATATGACGGCCACTGTGATTTCCCCTGTCTCTTCACATATCCCCTCTTTTAATGCTTTCGTGCATAATAATAAAAAGTAAATGTCCTTTTCCCCCAGCAAAGCAAGAGTCGCCTTGTGTTCTATGGAAATTCTTGGGAGTGTTACACACAAAGGAAGAATGGGAAAGAGCCTGAGTGTAAAGAGAGTGACAATAAAAACGGAAATAGATATCGCTCACACAACAAAAAACGGGATGAAATGAAAATGATGAAGTTACACAAGAAAGAGTTGGTAGGATGTGATGTGGTATAAAAGGGATACTTTCTAGTTTTATAATACTTTTTTTTGCATTTGCTTTCTGATTCATCATGGCAGAAAGTGTGTACAGAGTCCATGACCCAGTTATGTTGTTGAGTGATATGATGATAAGTTATTTTGACAGAATTCCTTTTTAAGCAGGGGATAAATAACAAAAAAAAAGAGTAGATGTCAAATGAAATTTCCATAGGATGGTAGTAGGTTTGTGGGAGGAGGAGGAGACAAGGAGATTTATTAAGTAGAGCATGATACGATGATAAAGAAGTAATGACGCGCTCAGTCACATGATGTAATGCGCATTTTCCACTTTATTTCACATTCTAATTAAGAATTTTCTCAGGGGTGAGGCGCCAGAGAGGGGGAAAGTTGGGAGATCCTTTTTAGGAGGGACTTTCCACGGAAATTATCTGAATCCTGATAAAAGCCTCAAGCAGCCCATAGTTTCCGTTGTGAGAATCCTAGGCTTTCCATGTCATCTCCTTCTGCAAATAATCAAATGGAGGAATCAGTGATTTCGATATTTTGCACGCTTCATACTTATTTACCACACTGATTTTCTGGTTAATCTTCAAAATTGTGTGTAGCTCTTGATTTCAAACTCACAATCAGTTTACCCCTGCAAAATTACGGATAATATTTTCCCTTGCTGGAATTTTCCAGCATTCCCAAATGTAAAAAAGCAGCGATTTTGTTCGTTCACAACATTTGGTCAGATTCGGAATGGAAGACAAGAAAGGTCGCAATTAGTGTGTCTACTACTCTACTGCGAAGGTTGTTTTTTTCCTTGGCATCAGCAACATCAATATCATCTTTCAATCATTCATTCATTTGCTGACGTTTCCCTCAGATGGAGATAATTTGTAGATAAAAGGAAATACTATACACAAACACATTCATTTCTTTCTCCAAGAAGAAGCTTTTTTTCGCGTCTCTTGTTTTCACCAGAATATAAGGTATCGGTATCATCCAGTATTTTTTTGTCTTTCTGACATCTTTTGTTCTACAACCACTCCCTCCTTCCGTCCTTGTCAGAATTGATTGCTTTTCTGTTGCTCTTCTCTCTCTCTCTCTCTCGTCCTCGAGCTTATTGTGCAACGGTGAAGAATGACAGGAGAAAAAATTCTCTCTGGCGTGGGTTTCCCGAGGTTGATGAGGTAAAAGGAATGACGTTAGAGAAGAGAGAGAGAGAGTTAGAAAAAAATTGTGGGAATGTGGAGAACGTATGTGTTTTGTGTAAGGTTAGGAAAGAAACAATCTCTTTCTTTACACATCATAATGATAATGGTAATGATTATGATGATGGATGGTGGAGCTTTGCACTTTTCTCGCTTCATTTAGGAAAAACCTACGTCTTGGTCCTTGATTTCTGAATTTTGAATTGCAAATATAATTTTTTTTGCTGTCTTGATGATTTTCTGTTTTGATGTATACAGCGCCGTTTAAGTTATTTTTTTGGATCAGTTGGTACTTTGTAATGTAAAAAGATGCACTTGAATTTTCTCTCACAAATCGTTCAAGCAAATTCGTCCAAAAAACTTAAAAAATAATTTAGGTATGTTCACATTTTATGGCCATATGCATTTGAACCTCTACTATATATTTGGTATATTGAACTCCCCGACATCTCTTGCCACCATTTTAAACAGTGGACATCCATGTTCCTGTTCTCAACCGAAGCAGTTTCTTTCCATTTGCTCCTGGTCCTGCTACAAAAGCAAGTGTAGACCAAAGTTAATTTTGGATGGAGAAAGTTGTTGATTTCTCAGGAGACGGTGGAGAGAGAAAGGTCTAACAAGACGCAACACTTGACTAGTCTGCATATAACCGTGAATCTAATGGGCTTCTTCTGGTTGTACATTCTGTATCCTGCTCAAAAAAATCTTGCACACTTATCTCCTTCCTTCATCGTATGTATACTCTCAAAGTTTCCCTCCCTCAGCTTACTTTCATAGTTTTCACTTTCCAAACTTTTTTTTCTTTAAAAAAATATTTCATCCTCTCCTATTATACAAGAAAATAGGGAAAGCTGTATCCTACCGCTACCACCGTGCATTTTCTGTATTGTGGAAGAAGGGAAGCACTAAATCCCCAACTACTGTCGCATCATTTCAAACAAGTTCACACAGCTTAAAGAGATCCCCACATCCAACCAAAAGTCTGTGACGGGAAAAGACGATGGGCATAATTTTTAAGGAAGATTTGTAGATAAGAAGGTACACGCACACACACACTTTATATCAACTTTGTCCTTATATATTCTCAAGATAAGCCACAGGAGAAAAGGTAAACACGTATAAATAAAAGCGGACACTGCTGCACTGCGAAAGAGCAAAAAGTAAAAGGAAATTGAGCATTTCTCAGCTGCCTACTCACTCATTCCCCTCGAAAAAAGTTTTATTTCCTTTTCTGTGTAATCGCCATTACAAGATGAAGAAACACAAAGTGACATAATCAGACAAATTCATGAAACTTCACCTTAAAACTTTACGCAGAGAAGAGAGAGAGAGAGAGGGGGGAAGTGATGCAGGAAGAAAGAAGAAAGTTTCTCTCTCGTGTGATGCTGTACATGTACAACTCCTGTGTACGATTAGGGATCACGAGAGAGCTCCCTTGATTGTATACCTTTTCTTGTCCTTGAAACATCTAAAATAAAATTCGTGAAGAGAAAGTCGAAATGGTTAGTGCATCGTGTAATCAAGTTAGCTCAACTTTTCCCTGTTGTTGCATTCCATGCAATCCTTACTCAAAGAGAAGATAACGATCTCTTTGTTTCGTTCTTGGAGGAAAGGGAAAGTCAAGTTGAATTTCACTTGGGGAAGGAAAATGTCAAATTTTTGAAGCTGAGCAAAGTATATACCTTCGACTCTCATTTGTCACGTATCGTATTGCTTGTTAAAAAATCAGGGAGCATTTTCGAGAATTTTCACATGACTAATTTTTTGAAACGTTCCTTCCCTCCAGCATATAGCCAAGCCAATCAATCCCGTTCAAAAAAAGTAAAGAGAAATGGGACGTAATGATGACGAAGGTGCATTATGTGAATATATCTTCTTTTTTGTCTCTGACTACTGACGACAACACTAAATAATATATTCTTGGTTGACAATAAAAGAATGATGATACGCGATGGTTTGGGAAACAGAAGCCTCAAGTCAGAGGAAGAAAATGGTTGAAACTTTTGGAAGGGTGAGAGAGAGAGAGAGCACAATGCAATCGTGTAATTTGTAGTGTTACTTGAGCCAAAACTATAAAAGATTTCCTTGTGGAATCCTAGATAATTGGTTTGTGCTTTCCTGATGCGTAACGAAGTGGTTTCACTCTCATAACACTGTATCCCTTATCCGCATTGAATTTTCTTCCCTTTTCCTCTCTCTCCTCATCTTTTTCCCCTGATTTCTTTTACCAATGTTTCAGCCAACTGTTTAGCTTCAAGGGAAAGGATGAATACATATTAAAGCATATCCTTCCTTCTCTTCGACTCGACTTAGGTTTACGTATGTGTCTCACATTTTTACAACCCAACAACGACACATGCACTTTTGTCCGATAAAGGTTTTTTTTCTGGGGAAAGGAAAAAAGATTTTCTCTTTTCGAAATCTTTTTCCTCCATGCAAACGTGGTGGAGACGAATTGCTTTCCTCCCTCCTTTCATTTCCAATACAAACTGAGAAAGAAATCTCTCACTCTCTTTTCTTTATCTCACTCATTCCAAACTAGTCATTCTATGCATTGAAATAGCCTTGTTTTGGCTTCCTCAGCAGAAAAAAAAGTTTCTCCTGGAGAAAGTGTACAGTACACACTTATTTAGTTCCACCACCACCACCACATTTGCTACACGATATATATTTTTTTCTCTTCTCCAAAAAAAAATTTGTTTCTCTCCAGGAAAAAAACTTCCTTAGTTAGCTTTCAAGCTAATAGCTAATAGAAATCTCTTCACTTGAGAACAAGCTAATGCGAGTTAACAAGCATTTCATTGCACGACTAGAGAGAAAAATCTGGAGATAAAAATGAAATGACTGTAGTAAATGTAATGTTCCCCTTTATATTCTTCATCTTCATCATCATCAGCTGGAACCAAAAAACCCTTTCTTGTTCAACTCAACTTGTGCCTTGTGATGATGGTCCCCCTCTCTCAAAAAATACATGTGCTTTTTCTCATACTCATACTTCACCATAGACAAAAGTGTGCGGTGTGGCGTGGGTGTTTCACTTCTCTCTCTTTCTCTCACTCCCTCCTTCCACATAGCAATTCAAATCTTTCAATTTAGACATAACACTTGCACTTGATTCGTGGAAAAGAGTAGGAATTCTCTCCAAAGTGCTTTTTCCTGGGACTCTTTCATATTATATATATTTTTTATAAACGTGCTTACAATTCCTTCCTTCAGTGTTCCAGTCTGCATTTTTTGTACAAAAAAATCTCGCTCCTTTCTCTCTCTCTCGCTTCCAATTTGCTCTGGCTCGTGTGTGCTTATTACTTTGTATATATTTGATAAAAGTACGAGATATCTGTACACTCATTTCATTTCTACTTTTTTTTCTCTCTCTCTCAGAATGTTTGTCTACTTTAGTTATTCAGCGCTGGGAGAAGAAAAGCTTAATAAAAGTGGATATTCTTCTGTGGAAAAAAGGGTATGAGCCTGCTTTTTTCATAAAAAGCCAAAAAGTATATACTGGCTCACAAAAACAAAAAAATTGATGAATAGATGCATGGTGCATATTATGATACATTTTTCCCGTACACGAAAAAAATGTTCTGAGAGAGAAATAGTAGAAACATCAAAGGCATGTTATGCAAGTGGCTTTTCCTTTGTGAAACTTGTGGAAGTTAGACATGTATGCATTGCACACACATTTTCAAACTAATGAAAGTGGATGGAAGCTCTTGCTTTTTTCGCTTTCTCTCTCTTTCTCTTCTACTGGATGGCATGATGAAAAAAAGGAAGGAAGGAAGGAGAGAGGAGAAGGAATTCGCAAGGGAGGAAAATAATTAGGAAGATCCATTCATCAACACTTGTGCATGTTGTACAACTGCCTGGTGAAAGGCATACATTCACACGTACATAACGCGGACACACCATACTTCATCCTCATAAAATGCACCTTTTCTGGAGGAAGGAAAAAGGGAAAGAAGAAAAGGGAAAGGAGTTTTACACATGGTGCACACCGTTGTCTGCGCTCCACTCTTCATCTTGATGCTGATGATGATGATGACGACGATATGACGGTGATCATCAGGGCTGATGATCTGGCTTGGCTTTTACAGTAAAAATGTAAAAAGTTGTGCAGGGTAGAGAAATTTGATGTGATACAGTCATCACCATTAGAGTTTAGTTTGGTCGATGAGGCTCAAAAGTGGATACTTCTTTTTCTCGGAGAAGGAAACTGGTTGAAGGATATGAACATTAGGGACAATCTTGATGATGAAGAAGATTGGTGGATGTAGCACCATGTTTATGCACACATGCCAGAACTAGTTCCAACAAAGAAATGTCTAGTAATCATTTGGAGAACTAATTAGTCTCAACTCCCCCGGAGCTTCTTATGTCGAAAAATTTCCTTCGATTGTTTGTATGGGGGAGATGGAAGTAAGTCGAGACGTCGAGAGCCATATATTCAGTACTGGAAAGTTAAAGCCAGTTAACGGGTTGCAAGCAATTTCATGTCTAGGACGCCGTCAAAATTGTTTTTGAATTTTTATTAGTCGACATTCGTACTTAGGTGGATTGAGTGCATACGTTGAATGTTATAAGTATATAAGAATATTATTAGATATTATTTATACGATGAAATTGGATGTAATTATTGTCATTATTAATTCATCGATATGAGATGACATTGATTTATTCTTGTAATGTAATCAAATATGCTTATTTAGGAATTACAATTCCTTTAGTTTTTAAATGTTCACAGGAACTTTAACACTTTCTTTAATTTTGCTTCGTTGCAGTAGTATGCCAAAAGAATCAGGTCAATTCCTTCTTTCTAATAAGTTCGCAAAGTCACTCACAATCGGTGATTAAATTGCTTCACTAAAATGCTTTCAATGTCTCTTAACGTTATATTTTAAGATGCTCAGCTAACACAAGGAATTTTCGGAATAAAAGAGAGACATACAATTCTAACAAGGCTTCAGTAACAAATGTGATTTTTGAAATTTTTATCATAGAATAATCATTCGCCACAAACTAACATGAGCCTAACCATGAACTATCTGTGTTCCGTTATGTATTCCGTAAAGCAAATAAATGCATTGACTGGCATATAATTACGACGCAGTTGGTTATTTTATTTGCTCGTGAGAAAAATACAGTACAAGACATAGCCCTTTTTAGATTCAACCATTGAAGAAAAGACATTGAGAGAAAGAGTACATTTACACCACGTATGAAATAGTTTACTCGGAAGGAAGTTGACCAGTCGAGTATTTTGGCAAGGATTGGATTTGATGATGACTTTGGTTTCTCCACCAGGAAAAGGGCTGTTTGTCATACATCCATAGACATACAAAGACATACATTCATTCATACAAACTTATTCCCACATTCAAAGATATTTCTTTCTCTCTTCCCCTTCTTTTCCTCCTATAATCATTCAAGTTTGAACAAGTGTTTGTAGCAAAATGGTGATTGCTATTTGTATTATAAAATCGTTCCAGAAAAAAATGCTAGTATGCTCTCCCCGTTTTCCCTCCAACTCTCACGCTCTCGCTTTTTTCCTCTCTCTCTCTCTCTCACCAAACCCGAATCAAGTCACTCACTCAACCACAGTAGTAGTTGCTCAGTGGGTAGTAGTAAAGTTGATAGGAGTAATGGGAAGAAAGAACTCTCTCGTCGTTAGCCATATAATATGAAACGAGTCTCGTGCTCGGAATTTTAAAGTAGATTGATTTTTTTCTCTCCTCGACTCTCACACACTTGGAGAAAAAGCGGAGAGAGAGAGAGAGAGTTTTGTGTGAATGTGTACTGGAAGGAACACATCATTTTGTCCATGGTCTTGCCTTCCCTTTCTGTCCCACTCTCCTTACATTGTCCCCTTTTTTGAGTAAAAGGATTGAGGGTCTTGAAATGTACATGTCACCAGAAATAAACTTTCTACCTTCACAAAACACATTCATTCTACATTTCCTATCATTTCAACAGCCTTGTCAACCACTGTCTTCAAAGTCTGGATTCATTCCGCCACCACCACCAAATTTCCCCTTTTTTATATATATTATTCCCTGCTGAAACTTTTCCTAACTGGTTTGCGCCTCAACTACACGAAAAACTACTCTTATTTTCTCGGCCAAATCGCATTCGCTTCAACAAACAAAATATGTTCAGTTCAGCTCAAAGTAGAACGCGGCTCTTCAGTTTAGGCATACTTAAAAAACGTTAAGTTGAACCCTTTAATTTGCTTTTACTTCCATTCACAGTCACTTTCATCATATCATTGGGAAGAGAAAAAAGAAAGAAGAAGTGTCCCTTGAGGAGATGGCTGCCACCCATGAAACACAATTTTGGCATTTTACCATAAAAAATTTACCCACTGATTTTCTGTCATCTTCTTTTACCACACACACACTCTCTCTCCCTCTCTTCAACTTTCCAGTTTCCATTTCCAGTCCGTCTTTTTTCCTGAGAATGAGCTATAAATAAATATCTCCCATCTCTCGAATATGCCATTTCCAAAAAAAGCGAACTGCCATCCAATCATTGTTCTTCCTTTTTACGCCAGAGAAGCTCATACTCTAGAAAATGGTCTCGAGGGGGATTTAAAAAGTTTAAAGTCTTCCATTTCGTGTGCACATTAAACCTAAAGTGCATAACTATGCATTTCATTCATTATGTCCTTGTGTATTTTCATATTTATTACCATTTCCCGTCTTTACAGGCTCTCATCGAGTAGAAAGCGAGAGAGAGCAGTTAAGTAAACAAGAATGGAATAGGAAATAGGAAAACGAAACAAAACTTTGACTACTACACACACAAAGTATACTACATATGCACTGCACACCAAAACTATAAAGCAGTCATTCTTGGAATATATAAGCGATAATGAGACTACCCCTCTCTCTCCCTTTCACTCCTTCTGGATAAAAGCCACTTCTTTTTGGTCGTCGGAAGAAATCCTTTGTAAAAGGCTTATATATTTTCATTCATATTCATAACGACGGTATATATACATACATTTTTACACGTTTATTTGCTTAGGGGTTTTATGATTTTTTCTGGCTACAACTTCTTCTTCCCTCATTCTCATCGACATGCTTTGTTCGTCCTCTTCTTTTTCATCGTTCCACAGGGTGCATGGATAATTTTGGCATTCTCCGAAAAAAATTGTGCTTGTGCTATGTAAGATATATGCAGTATGCCTCTGTAACGGAAGAGATCTAGCTAATAATGAGGATATGCATCGTTTGACAAAAGAACGACTTGGAATGTTCCTTGTGTGCTCTCTTAATTTTTTAAGAGGGACTTCCATTCCCCTTTGATAAACACACACACACCACACACACATAAGAGCTATGCATATGCTGTATATAATTATTATCAAAAGTACAATATACCAATTTCATCCATCCATCCACCGCCTTCTCTTCCCAAAGGAGCCTAAGATAAAAGCTATATTATATATGAGAGAGAGAGAGAGTGGATCAAGTATAAAAAAGGCTTGAAGCAATAAGTGACTCGAGCAAACAACTTCAATCTCGGATGAAAATGTATATTATATTAGATGCATACTATTATATAGGAGCTCAATCCTAAGAAGGGAAAGAGAAAGGGGAAAGTTGAAGAATCATTAGTTATGGTCGTGTACCATTTGTCAGCCCACGGGATATTGTCGGTGAAGGGAAGCGAGTAGATTGATTGCATTTCATTGCGATTGAATAGATGAGGGGAAAAGGCTCTTTCTTCTCTGATGAATTGAGTGAGTAGTAGTAGCAGCAGTAGTGCACACATGGCACACATACTACCACTTCCACTCTCTCTCTCCATTTTGACCTTTCACATCTGCTTCTCGCCTGCCAGTTAATTAAGCCACTATTTACCACGGACGGAGAGAAGGAGGGATATTGTTGTTCCACCTTATTTCTCCTTAGTTTCCAATCAGCCAAAATAAGCAGAACACACATTGAGATTGAAGTGATGCGGAAAAAGTGCATTCTTCTTGAGAACATGATTTTTTTGTCTAGGCAAAAACGTGAGCTAACATTTCACATGCCAAGGAAATGAATCACTTTCACCTTTCTCCTCGTTTCACATTTATGCATCCTGAAAAAATGGTACGTGATACATACATACACATATTCAACAAAAAACATCTTCGCTCACGAAAGAGAAATCTTTTTTTTATATATTATTGCATGCGATATATTTATCCTAGAAAAAAAGTCTGGGTGTTGCTTCGGTTTTGAAGTTGAATAACATCGAAGAGGCGGAACTCATTCCCATTTTGTATCCCTCTCTTTCGTTGAAAGGAACTCAGAGACAAAAAATATCAGAGGAAATATATTTTTTCACACAAAAATCACTATCATATATTTTTTTCAGGTTAACACTTGACAGAGATTGTGTATGTACGCTGATGGAGTGCACGTGAAAAAGAAATCCTTTTACAACTTCGTCCTCTGAACTGAAGGTGAATTAAACGAAGAGTTTTCACGAATTTGCATGTTTGTGAAGTGTGGACTATTCGGAGTATCAGAGTATACATCATTCACACGTACTTTACTGTAATTCTTCTATCACCAGAAAGAGAGTATGGATGAAATAGCGGAAAAAAGGAAATGTACAAAAGGACATTTTTTATGTTCCTATTCATAAAATACGTAAAAGGTACATGTACAAACATAATACATGAATGTGTGTACACTCTCATAAAAGAAAGGATTTTCACTTTTCAAAATTCCATTGCGAACAATCCCATTTGCCTTCTGAATGCTACTACTGGTGCTCTACGAGTCATTCCACTCCGTATTTTGATTGCGAGAGAGAGAGAGAGAGGGACATAAAAGCTGGGGAAAATTACAGCATAGTTTTGCCCACTCATGCATAATATGGCGGTACACATATACCCACACAACAGGAAAAAGCTCCGCGTCAGCAGTAGCAGGCGAATGTCATATCGTTTTAAGTTCACATCATGTGCTCAACTCAAGAAAATATAAATGCACACATAAGCCCATTTTAGAGAGAAGAGTACTACTACGAACCATATATTCCTTCGCCAGAGCACAACTCTCCTCTACTTACTATTTTTTTCGTAAGAACGCTCCGCTGTTTTAAGACTGTAAATGAAATGGCTCAAGCAAAGTAATAAACCTGTCTAATTACCTGCTACCATATTTGTTTCACCATATCTTTCACCATTTTAATTGCCACTTTTCCTCCTCCTCCTCCACTCCAAGGGAAAAATGGCTGGAGAGAAAGGAAAAGGAAAACTAGGATCAACTTTTAGTACATGCGACGACCATCATCATCATCATCATCATTGCAAAAGTAGTAAAGGCATTTCGCATTTAATGTACAACTCGAGCTCTCTCTCTCTCTCTCTCTCTCTTGAGCTGAGTCGAGAGAGAATTTGGATTCTTACATGGCTTGGCTCTCGTTGTCGTTTTTCGCTCTCTGCTGCGCAAAATAGGATCACGTATGCATGGAATGTTGAATGCATATTCACGACAATTATACCCATACTTCCAGCTTCCTGGTTACGACTTTTTTTCTTCCTCTCCTCCGCCTTTATGTGTCATACCACCTAAAACTAGTTACTGCTTCACTCAACAATCAGGCACACGACGACGACGACCATGTATACGATAGTGTTCTTCTCTGCTGCATAACTTTTCCTTTTGCTATATTTGCTATTGTTTACAACACTCACAATTCACATAAGAGTAGCAAAAGTTTATCGTAGTGGCGGTAGCATGGGAAAAGGGAGAGTAGGAATAAGATCCCTTTTGTTTTCTCTAATTAAAATTTTCGGCACTAATTAAAGTCAAGGAAAGAAGTGTGTACACTCAAAACTTTCCCTTGCAGAAACTGAAAAAGTGGAGAGCTGCACATCTGTTGCAGAAAATTTTCTTCACTCGAGAAACAATAAATTTCCCCCTTTTCCTCTCCTAATAACTCATGTAACGAAGGATATTAGATGGATTTCAGAAGCTAATAAAAAACTATATACAAAACTTATATAATCTTTCGTGTGGCAGTCACAGTCACATGCTTTTCCATATATATGATAGGACAAAATCTGCCTGATATGATCATCGTCGTCATAAAACTCACTTGTTCAAAACCACACTGCTTTGGTTTGAGGGAGAGAGAGAGAGAGAGAGAGAGAGAGAGAGAGTGTGTGTGTGTGTGTGTGTGTCGTTTGATAGTGATAAGCAATTATTTTGTCGGTACAAATTTCACGGCTTGTTCCTTCCTTGAAAAGAAAAAAGGAGAATTTTCTCATTTTCTTCCAGTTTTATATATTTTTCCTCATTTTACCTCCGTCTCGCCGAGAATTTTAGGCGGACAGCAATAAAGCATAAGGCTCATATTATACACAATCGCGTCAAATGAAAGACGATACGCTGACTGATTTTGAGATTAGCAGCAGCAGGGAGCATTCTATAGAATATATATAGGAGCTCTAGAATCTAAAGATGGCAAAAAAAAGTTTTTTCTCTTTTGGTTTGATGCATGTTGCAGCTAATGTGTAAACATGTGTTCTAAACGCTACTCAAATTTATAAGCTTCATATGTTTCATTTAATTTTCATTCCCTTTCATAATAACCAGCTGGACGGAACGAGCCTTTTGTGAATAAAAACTTTTTTGTCAATGGAAAATTCAAATATTTTTCTCTCGTTAGAAAATAAAGTTCTAGTCTTGCACTCTCCAAGTGCACCACACACCACACCACATGAAGAAATTTATTTTAAGCATTCAAAGATTAGAATCTTAAAAAACCTTGAAGAATGTGAGGCTGAAAAGTTGGAAGCTTTTTATGGAACTTTACCTTTCTACCTGTAACTCTGAAAATGACCTGTTGGTAATGAAAATGGAGTTAAGTTAAAACAGAACATAATAGTGTGCATGTATTATGTACAAGACGCATTGTTGTTGTGTGCTACTGCATCACTAAAAACAATAAACTCTTGTTTTTCTGAGACAGTTCTCAGCAGGCTCTCAATATGTTCCTAAACGAGAAAGCCTTTGGCATAAATAATTTCAACTATTTTCGGCCCTAAAGCGCATTCCATTTCCACTTGACTGCCTACTCCCGCGCGAGCTTTCATGTTCCCAACTTGAACTTAATGTGATATATTATTAATCTTAATGTGAGATCAAAATATTTGCGAAATCATGGCGTAAATTATTTTTGAAATATAATCTTGTGCGGTAATCATATTTAAAGAAGCATGTAGTCTCTGCATATGTATATAAATATGCCCATTATATAAACCATTACATAAGTCAGCAGGTTACGTAATGGTTTCTTTTTACTCTTCTCTTTTTAACTTTTTTTAGCTGCACTTGACATCCAGCTTCCTTTTGCTCATTGCATAGTCGCACTCACACCGAACTGATTTCCTTGAGAAGCGATAAAGAGTCAAGCCTCCGTGAAAAAACTTTTTCTCCTGGGCGTTATCACGGGAAAATCTTAATTGAAAATAAGCCCAGCGTTATACACACACTCTCTTTCTCTTTTCTATTCTAACATTCCGTTTTTTTTGTCAAAATGCACACATGCTCACAGCCAGAGACATATTTACGTGAGCATGTGTGTGTGTGCATTAGAGGAAAATGATACGTGCCTCCATACACTCTTACTGCCTACTACTTCCGCTTTTCCTCAGAGAGTCACTTGTAGTCATTCACGTTTCTCTCTCTTCTTCTTCTTCTCCAGAGTTTGCATGCAGACATCTCAAAAGTGGCGAATTGTTTGCTGCTTATATGCTTACTGGTTAACTGCATGAACAGTATGGAAATAAATGCATTTTCCTTTTTGTTTAGTGTGTGTGTGTGTGTGCTTCCTTCTCTCCCTGACGAGACGAGCTTCGTGTTATTGCTTTCCTTTTTCCAAGGTTCCAAGTGTAAACTTCTTCTTTTTTTCTTGGGGTTTCGCTTGCGTTTTCCACGTATGAGTAATGGACGTCAAGGAAAAAGAGCAGAAGAAAGATGAATGTTAAATGTTTGCCCTTTTCCTTCTTTCAAAAATATATTGTGTCGTGTCTACTTCTCTTTTTTAGCCAAAGCCATAACCACACCAGAATTATGAATGTAGAAAAAAAGTAGCAAATAGTGTATATAACTGATGATAATATGTTGTGCTATAGTTTAGTGTGGGGGCAGAGTATGTGTAAAAATGTAATGAAAAAAGTCGGTAACCGGTCAACTGCACGCGGGGACATTTGCACTCCGAGGTCCATTTGCACGCGGGGACATTTGCCCTCTAGGTCTTTTGCCCTCTAGGACAGTTGCACGCGGACCTATTTGCCCTCTGGGACTTTTGCACTCTAGG
>JAQFZW010000754.1:0-43612 GCA_034687055.1 Heteromurus nitidus | reverse complement strand
TCACGGACCAACTTTGCCTCATATCTAATACATTACAAGGACTCTATTGTCCGGTCTATTCGTTTATAGGTCCATGGCCATAGGTGACAAAACTTGCGTGACCAAATAAAGCACACAGGCTAAACTTTTCTCTCATTTATACCCTATCATTGGTCAGCCACATCACAGCGGGACTAAACCCCGTTCATTGCTCTAAATTCATAACGAAATTATATGCGATCAAAGAATTCCATTTTCCATTCCATTGTTTTACAGATTAAGGGAGATGGTTTCGCAAATCCATTTTGTAGTAACTGCACTTTCGACATGTTCGTATTCTTGAACTACTACGGAGTTACTCTTTGAATGACTCACACGGAAGAAGCAATTCAATCATGGTATATCCCAAAATATGTATGTGCAAGTACAATTTCCCCATGACGCGTCATTAAAACACCCAAACCCAGTTAGAGGACTGGCCCACATGAATTTCTACTTTTGCTAAATGGGTAGGGTGCGACTATATGACACATACTCAACCATTTTCGCGTTATGTATGGTTTCTCGTTCAGTTTTCGAAACGTGTTAAGTAGTATCAGTATCACATTTACCACCATATATATGCATCGAAATAGTAAAAAATATGCACACCTTCGCATGAACACAAAGTACTCCCCCTCCCACTCCCACAGATCGCGTTTTAGGGATGAATGGTAGCTCTGACGTCTTCATATATTGAAAAGGCGCACATGGCTCGCACTCAATGAAGGAATTCGCAGCGAGAGTTGGAGCACAAGAATCACGATTCGTGAAGTTTATGTTCTTCAGAGATCAGTAAAACAAGTGGATGCGATGCTAAAATATACTGATCTGACATCCGCATCCGTCATCCGTAATTATAAGCGCAAACTCTCAATTCTGAAACCACCAAAAACTGATTAAGGATATACGCACATGTGCTGATGCTATTACGAACTTTGCTGCGTGGTCTATGGTCTACGTTTCGCCGAACTGTCAAAATTATGCCAACGACGTCTTCAGGTATGTATATAACAGTTTCAGAGAGAGAGCTTCCAGTTATAGTGTGCATTAATCTCAATCAGACATGACAAAAAGCCTCGACCAAATACTGCAAACCGACTATTTAAAATTTTCTTCGACACATTTCAGAGCTTAAAATTTGTGCAAATTCTTTTTAAAAATTGACATGTTCTGAAACTAGATTATATTAAATTAAATACGTATGGAAGTTCAAGTTGAATGGTGAAGAACTGACATATATATTTATGCCCTGTGATAAAAGAATTCATGTAAACATATATTGAATTGAGTGCTGTTCAGAGAGTAAATCGGATTTTTGTGGAATACGGAAATAATTCCTTCCGGAAATTGGACTTGGACTTTAATCATATAAGGTAAGAAGACGATCGGCTTAAATTAAAAATTAAAAATTTAATTGCGTATTTACAGAGAATGCATATGATGAATTGAAAGTGTGTATATCCCTTTCATGTCATGTCAAATCTGTCTACTGAGAATAAAGAGAATTAGAAATTAGAACACTCCAATTTCTCATACGTGAAATTATCCCTAATTCAAGGCTGTCAACAAGTTTTTCAGCGATTGTCAAACGCCCAAACAGAAATAGCAATAATCCTGCCCATCCATTGTACAGCGATGAGTATCGAGAATCTGAAATGCTGGAAAGTTATTAAGCTTTCACTCCATCGCACTTTTATCTTATCTATAAACTTCCTTTCAGTAACATTTTAAACTAAACTGGCTGCAGCCAATTTATGCATTCATAGAAATATAAAAGTTTGTACAATGCACCGAGGAAAAGTTTATAGAAATCTCCACTTTTACCATTTCTAAAATAAGTTTATACCTCTGTACCTTTCGTTGGCATCCCCTGATGGCCAACTTGATAAAATTTGACAGGTGACAAGGAAGGCCGAGTAGTAGATATTTTATTATTGAGCTCGATGAGTTTCACTAAATCCTTTCTATTGTTGCAGCACACCGCATATACACATGTTAGCAGTCAGTTTCCCTTTCTGTTGTGCTTGTTAATAATAGTTTACCTGTATGGAACTCCCTTTCTATTTTGGGTTCATGTCAAAAATCTTGCTGATACCCTATATTTGTAGTTTCACTAATATTTGGAAAGAAAAAGGGTTTCTTGTAGTTTCACCTCTCCAAGTCCCTGAACGGGATCTGACGGTAAGGAAACTTTCTAATGGACAAGAACGCAATGTAGAAGGATCGCATATTAGGTATGCATCAGGTGCGTGACAAGTTACGTTACAACTTTTATTACTGGTTATTCGTAGCGCAGTAGAAATCCGGCGAGGCGAATTGATTTATTGATTGAAATAAATGTTGATAAGGAATACCCCTTTTCCTCTCCTTGACACACACCTCAAAACATACATACATCTCGAGATGAATCATATCTCGCCTTTATGTTTTCCTTTATGCAGTTCAAGATTTCGTTTACTGCCTAATTGCCGTATTCATTCCTTTCATAACTCGTATATCTACAAACCTAATCTGTCCTAGAGAATTTTCTACTTTTGAACAAGTGTACTGACACCGAGAGAGAAAGAGAAGATGAGATATTATTAGGTTCGGTGAATGTATGAATACAAGTGCAATAAAAACTATTTTAGAAATGAGCCAACAACTGTATTCGTTGTAATGTTTGAAAGGGTGAAATACCGAAAGATTTGTGCAGGAGCCCGTACCTGTCAAAAATTTTACATACCAAAGGCCGTCCATGTAAAAGTGACACATATTTCGCTGTTGACGTTTTTTTTTGGATCGCATGCTTACTCGCAATTAACTCATACCTGTAGGACATTTCTTGAAGATTAAAAGCTGGAATGAGCCAGTTCAGTGTGGAAGATAATTCCTTGCCATATTTTTATATCACTTTGTTATCAAAATTGTCGATCAAAAGGAAGAGCAGGGATTATGAGATTTTGTGTCATAGTCAACATGTCAAAAATGTATGCAAAAGGCTTCACAAGAATATGGGTTCCTCTTCTGTAACGAAAGAAGGAGACCTGAAAACCTTCGACATGCTCCTTTCATCATCATCTCTATGGGCCACGAGGACTAGGACAGTTTTCTTGAATACACCATCGATCATACAGATGCACAGTAAAAGTAGGGCAGTCAATTATCAGGTGAACACAATTGCACCCGTGTTTGTCTATGTAGAAAAGAAAGTAAATCGCTTTGTACACATCAAAAGACGGTGGTGCATACAGCAGGCAGGAGACCATTTGTTTTAAAAATTCTACTCTCAGACTCACCCAAGCCGAACTCTTTTTTTTATATTTTCAATTAAAATATCGCACAAGTCCAACAAATGGAAAAGGGTCCGAAATTCCTCGTAAAAAGGTGAATTATTTTGCTGATTTTTCCCCTTGCAACAACTTCGCCTTCACACCGATAATCCTTCCAAATGATCGTCTTGAGAGATGAATCTGGTGCAACCTTCACGGAATCCTGGTTTCACGGGTGTAGAAAGTTGTTTTTTCTTGATGTGAGAGTTGAATTCGTGCCATCATTCATCATATATCATATAAAACAAAATGCTTGGGTAAGTCCACACATAAAATACTTACATTTTCCCCCTTACAATGTTGTAACAATGGGAAGATGTGCACAAAAACAGGCAAAATGGTATATAAGCATGTGTGGAATTGTTGAGCCCCGTTTTTTTCTCGAGATTTTTTCGCATATGGGACATTGTCTCAGGGAAACGAAGAAAGGAAGCCAAAAACCAGCGATAATTCACATAATTGAGGAGAGAAAGATAAGAGTGGACTTGGTACATATGATCAAGTGCATGTATTGTAAATAAGAACAAGAGAAGTGCGGAATATAATGAATCATAAAGCACTCAAAATAATAATAATTGCATGGACTGCTTATTTTACTTCACTCGCCCACAGTCAGAGAGAAGCAGTGTTTTGCAGAAAATAAAATGGGAATGCCTTTCTTTCTTGGTTAAGATCATCGTATGTACCACCACCATCACCACCGCCGAGTAAGTGAACAATGAAACATTAAGACTGATAATGAATGAATACGACTTGAAGCTAGAAGTTGTGTGTTAAAAGTAAACTGAGCACGATTTTACACCCTCATTCCGACATCCCAAATCTTCGCGCATAGCTTACGAAGATAAATGTGGTTGCGCTGTGTTTATGTTTTGCACATGTGGCAAACGTCTCTCTCGACGCGGATATGCTCAGGAAGAAGAGTTAGTTAGAAATATGATGTGCTTTAGAGAGAGAGATTCTTGGGTTGATATTAATGTGCTCTACCTTTATATATATTATGCTTATGTATGTTCCTTTTCAACTAACGCATCCTAATTTCCCGAATTTACTGCCAAAAATCCTGATTTAACAATGAATGAACATGTGCAGTGTGGTTTGATGCTGAGTTGCGTTTGCGTTTTTCAAACGCGTAGCAAGACTATGACCATAAGACCAACAACCAAAAGTATTATTACGACTGCACTTATTGTATCATAATCATCGTCACTGCGTGATATTAGAAGTAGTGTAGGGTGATCGAAATAGACACCAAGAAAGAGGAGACACTATGTCGTTAGTGCCCAATATACTATCTCACCTTCATCTTTCATTTATGTCCTCTTTATGTTAACCCATACTTAACTATAAATTAACATTTTTCCCTGAAAAAAAATTGTCTAAAAGTAAACGCGAGTTTTATCAGCATTGCTCGTTAGAGAACAAGGTACTTAAAATTAGAACATTGGTTTATTTTTTAAAAAAGCACGATCAACAATCACTGGCATTATGATTCAAATATTATGGTCAATGCAGTTAATTTTTATTCTGAAATTCCTCGTTGCATATGCATGTATACTAACACACAACTCTTATTAGAGAATCATTGATGTTGGAGACAGGCGTATTTCCAGTTGACGAAACAATGGCATAAAACAATGGACAAATAATGCATAAATGTAAATAGATAGAACAACTGGACACAATACAGGGACCTGCTTCGCATATTTAGCTCATACAAATGGTGTCGTTGCATTTCGCAAGAACAAAATATTCCCCCATTTCTCATTTTAGAATTCAAAACTAGCCACTTACGATTAGTTGTAGACTTATTTATCTTTTTTGAAGAAAAAGTAAAAATTGTGTTAGTAGTGTCTCCCCGAGTTTGAATCACGCTAAAATGATTGCACGCCCTACAGCCCACTTTTCCTTCAGGTGCAGTCTCCATGTCAGGACATGAAAAATAAAACTCAACATTTTGAACGGTCTTTTACTTCTTGCTCACTCATATATGCTAGTATATCACTTGAATAGCGGAACAAATGGGCATTTCCGTTATGAGGCATGAAATAACGATGGTATAACAATAGTCTTGTTGCCACTATCATTCTTCTTTTCTGATGTCATTATAAAACGTAGACTCGATTAAACTCAATGTACTTACTTAAATCTTGGAACATGAGTCATACTACCACACATCACTCACCTCAACAATATGCTTGATTTTTCTTGAAAGACGGGTTTGATATTTAGTTACATTTTTAATCTATTTGAACGGATGGCATTTTTATTGCGACTTATGTTATCCGTGTTTTAGGGTTAGGTTTTGTGAAATCTGATCAGGAGAAGTTGCAGAGAGGCTTTGCATGCGTGTACGTGAGCCACTCAATCAAAGAAAGTGATACATGACAATTATAGAGAAGGATGTGGACAATTTGTGTATTGTCAAGATGAAAATTTCCATTTCAGTTTGAGTACTTGGAAATTGGAGTTGACACACACAATTGCGCAATGGATGGGCTGCAACATTTCAATTAGGGAAACTGTCACATTACAATACACAAGTTAGTTTTGTGTATTGTAGCTCTTGAATACGGTTCTCCACCCTACCCAATAATACATATCAGTAAATAAGTAATTATAGTTTCAATTGTGTTTCTGTGTTGGCCAAATTAATTATACAACCTGGCATACTGCTATAATATTAATGTGTCGTGTTTTGAGATGAGATATACAATTCAATATGCTCTCATTTAGAATACTACGTTGGCATACGGAACCCATTATGAAAGAGCAATTTCAAAAGACGGATATTATTACTTTTCTGCTACTATTCGAGGGAGGAATGTACTCTTTTCTGCTATGTGTGGAACAACTTTCTCTTTCCATGCGCCATTATTAAGAGTCTTCATGCTCAAAACACAAATAATAAAAGTAGCTGGGTTATAATAAAGTACCTGCCATAAATCCTAAATCTTTATACTTTCTTATGATACTTTGAGCTCGTATCGAAACGAAAAACATACATACATATATTTTATGTATCTTTCATACTTCATATACTTCAGGCGTTCATACATACATACATACGCATGCATATGATATCATCACTTGCTCATAAACCTGAAATAACTATTCGCCCAAAGTACGACGAAAGTTATTGTTCCGTCATACGTATTCTTGGATCTCTCTCACTCTTGCTTCCACTCCACAGTGCAGCATGTGTTGCAGTTTAAATTGGGCAAATACAATGAGATCTCCATACTCTAATTTTACATGTCTCTCGGTTGCACTTGTTTCGCCAATTGTGCATATACATACAACAAAATTTTACATATATACGAAGCATTGTGTAAAGTCGGCTTAAACCGGATGTTCATCTAGAATTGCAACACCATTTTGACTCTTCGAAATCACTCATCAAAGCTACCGTTTGCAAGATGAAATAACAAAGCAAAATGTAATTAAACTTGGTTTGCCATTTCCCTTTTTAGTGCGCAAATTATTTTTGGCGAGCACACTACTGCTTTAAACTCCACAATGAAATGTAAATTGCATCGATTTCTTTGCGAACTACAGAGATCTCCTCCTGAATGCACACGACTACCTTAAGTTCTCAGTCATGATTTGTATGAACTTGTGTGCTATGCGTGCGTATCCAACAGAGTAAGTATATATACTTCCACTAATCGTCCAATATTGTCTGCGCAGGTATTTAGAGTTTTTCTTTTCAGCAATAATAAAATATTTGAAGTTCTGCCCACGCCGCCACACACATACCTGTTGCAAACAAGTATGTCTTACGTCTTCGTGTCGTGTCTCATTCACAAAAACGAAAAACCTTTCTCGATTTCACTTGGCATTGATATACAAACGCACTTTCAACCCAACCGGAGCACGTCAAATCAACCGGATATCCACGACTTTCAACTTTAATGCTGAGATATCGGAGTTAAAAATGAGACATGCAGATTACAAGCAGAGAAATGAATTAGGACAAGTATTGAATTAACAGTTGTAATACGGAAAAAATATATTATGCTCACAATCAGTATCAGTAGTGCTATAAGGATGAATTAAAGAGTACAGACCCGGCCTTCATTTTCACTTGTGTGCCACGCCAAAACCGAGGCCCTCTCAGTTAGACATGCTCACAGAATGATCATTCTACATTTTTGTCATTCACGTTTTCGCTTTGAATGGTTCAGAGAGTGAAAAATGATCTCAACAGAGAACCCCGTCCATTAGGGACCGAGTAAGCTAATACGATTCACTAGGTTTCTCACGTTTTCTTGCCATTCGCCTTCACTTTATTTTGTTCATTCGTTAAAAGTGGATTGACTGTTTGATTTCATTTGAAACTTCAATTTCCTTTTGGACATATTGTGAACACCATGAATAATGTCGCATTTTGGGGGGAATAGAGGGGAAGCCATTGCAGGGCTCACTGTGTACCAATTTCCTTACCAAATGTGAATGCATTTAAGACTGTCGACTCTGATTTGAACTCAATGTCAACAATCATTACAATTCTCTTTGTTCTGCGGACTTGTTTTTCCACACTATAGACTGTTTCACTTATTATCGTGATTTTTTTGAAACAATACTTTTGTTTCGAAATGTTTTTGCCACATTTCTGTTAATCGAAATGCGATTTTATGCAAGCAAACATTGGATATTGACTGCAACCTTCATTGATGCTGACGCTACTTGTTGTGTCGGGACTTGGTGCTCTATTTCGCTATCAGAAATATGAAAAATTCACTTTTGAATCGGACGCAATCATTAAATCCAATTTTTATGAGTGCCAAATAGTTAATAATCGCAATCACCCTACATACATCATACTTATCGCGTTATCATCAATGGTTGGGGGTGTATAGTTGTACAACATACCATTTCGCAAAACTCTTAACCTGATTTGTTTTATTGCACCGATTCAAGGGGCATCCCAGCCGCACTTACGAAATTTTGTTAAACGTTTTGTAAATTCTTAGTTTCATTCCCAAAGCGTGTTCAGGGAACACCTAAAGCGTAATACAAGTTTTAATCCCCGAAACTATAAATAATGTGTGTAAGCATACAAAAAGGATGGTTATACATAATCCATATATACGAATTGCATGTATCTCATACGTGCTCTCTTTCTTTGCATGCAATTATGCGTAGATTTTTGGAGAGTAGCTTGAATCCGTTGTGAAGTCACAACAAATCCGGTTCATTTGTTCTACCTGAAATTAGTCACAGACTTTGCAACTCAAATCCTCAAGCGAGCCGATACTCTCTCATCCATATCCGAAGTAAATCGTTTAATATTGTGCGACCAAACGCATTGCCAAAGATAAATGGTCTTTGATTATTCAATTTATAACTTTCTGAAGTAAACGACGTACGGTGCTAAGTATCAAAAGATTACTAAACCCATCTGTTGAACTATTAGTATTGCACATGACGTGGCTTTCAAAAAAATGAAGTCGGACAAAATGATTATCTAATCTTTAACCCGCAGCAGGGGGGATGATCTGATTTTTAAAAATATCGAGGATATTTTTTTTTACACCAACATGGACTATGGACAGTTGTGTGATTTTCCTCCGAAGATGTATTGCATATTGCACACTTTTTGTAACGTTCACGGGGCATGAATCCGTATTTAGAAAATTGTACATTTCATACGTAATCAAACAAACGTGTTGAAACTATATATGTGTGATTACAGTAGTAAATTATAATTATTTAATCATATATTATAAAGTTAGAGGTTCATTCTAAAATCAACTTTGATTTGCAAACAACCGGTTCAATTGAATGTTGAATTGAATCAGCGGATATTTTTGAAGGTTCAGTGACAAGACAAGACTTTGCAACATAAAAAATTTCCACACAATCCCGCATCAAGTGTAAATATGCAGTGTGAATAGGAGGAGGTAGGGAGGACCCGTGCCTTTCGTCAGGCCCTATTGCCACTGCTAATTTATAACTTCTATATTTTTGGCTTGAATGTATTAATTTTGCCAGTATCATGTTCATACCACTTGGGTATAGGATTTTCACGAAATCATCAGATACTTTCGTAATAAAGTGTGAGTAAATGTAGTGTATCTTCATGTTATGGGATGGGGATGGTCATCCTTTACTTTACTTTTACCTCTTGTAATTTACGCAATTGCGAGTCGAATGATCCGTATGTAGTGTAGCATCCGCCCTATTACAGCGGTTGCAACTGTTTTGCTTAAAAAATCTACGCTAAAATATATAGCAACTAACGAGGAATCTCGATATGAATGATTCCGGCGCGTTGTTTGGGCTTCATTTCGACCCATCTTCTTCAAGATTGCAATGGCTTCCTTAATTAATTTAAATGGTATTGTGTGCAGTATGTAGCCGCATATGTCTAAACAGAGTAGATATGTTGAAAATGCTGTGAGTGCGAGTGTGTAATATATGCATATTATATATGGCGTGTTGAAGAAGACGATCCGAGCAGGGCACTGTTGTAAGTTTTGTAGTAATACAGTGGCCCTCCAAATCCAATGACCTCATTGCTTAAATGTTCATGAGTGCATCAAAAGTTGGGCAAAACGTAGGAATTTGTGTATAATGTGCATTTTGCATGCATATATATACATATAAGTATAAGCACATCATCCTCCTCTGTTTTTTTGATGTTTTAATAATAATAAATCATAATACGATGACGATACGTCTGCATTCTGCCTCATTTTTTGAGGATCCAAAGTTGTTTCCTCTTTTTCTGGGGAAGAGCGAAACGAAGGTAGTGAATTTATGTATTACGTTTTGAAATTTGAAATTGTAACACAGTTTCACGCTTCTGTCTCTCGAGAAAACACACTGCTCGCAGATAACATTTTGAAGGATTTGTTGTTGTGTGATGGTTTAGTGGACTAAAACCAAAAGCATATAATATATATTTACTAATGAAAAGAAAGAAGAAAGCATATTATACGAAAGACGAGCACACACATAACGAGTTTGCCTAATTCATACATGAATCATATTAAACTTTACTGCTTCGAAATTATAATTCCTTGTTTTGTGGCATGTATTCGTTGTTTGTACCTATATACCTCTTTCAGTAAGTACATTGATGCGTGTAAGACTAAAGAGGAGAAACAATTCAACTAATTTTCTGTATGTTGTACAAATGTCTGTGTATCTGCTCTCAAAAAAATTTTCCACTCTAATATTTGTTCATGTCACCACAAGGCGCTTCAAAAAATGTTCTCCCGATCCTGATGCGTCTCCTTCCTTTTGAAGTATGCAAATCCAGGTAATTAATGTCATCTTGAGACCCGCATTTTTACAGTTAGGTTTTAGGAATTTAGTTTTTACGAGAGGGGCTTGTTGTCGCGTCGCACAAAGACAAAGCCTAGTCCCTCAGGCAGCATCTAGGAACAGAAAAACAATGTTAGCTTACGATTTATAGTTATAGTTGAGATGAAAGCCAAAGGCATATCATCATCCCCAGCACCACGATAGGGAAGTAAGCCAAAGAGGATGAAGGGCTTGCGATTTGAAACAATAGAATGTAGAGGCGCATGCTACAAAATTGCCTCAGTTGCGTAAATACTTTTTTATGTGAATCTCTCCTCCGCAACACGTTAGATTTTTTGGATGTAGAGGAATAGCTCTGAGGAATCCTCGTAAGCATATATTCATTGTTGTAATCTTCTAGTTTACTTATTAGGATTTGATAACCGTTTTTTGTATGAATCAAATGGTAAATTCTGTTCGAGGTCAATACCAAAAAATTTCCCCTATTCCCTCTCCTTGTGAGCGTATCTGCAAAAAGTGGATGAAGTTGTTTAAGAACAATATGATCTTGAATTTCCATTCACAAAAGTGGACAATAATATTTGTACAGGCGTAGGAAGGTTCTTCTAGCTTGCATCTTAAAATTGCATCGGAAACAACAAAGGCAGGGCAGGGTAGTAAGTAGTGTGCGTACGCAATGGTAATAAAAACGGATGTTGGATGTGTAATGTAATGTGTCATGCTCTCTGAAGGAACTTTGTAGCAAGTACTTATGCAGATGCATAAAGTGATAAATCGTCAACAATCAGTGGTGCAAATTATCCCTGTGAAGCACTGAAGCGACAATGCACTAGTGAAATCTTCACTTTATATTTTAGAAAAGACACACATACTCGTATATGTACGTATTCGACACTAATTGCTTAGGTTGAAACACTCATTACATTCAATTCAACTTTTTTAGAACAAAAAATTATCGTAATGGATTTTGTTGCTTTATCTCTTGTCAAAAAAAGTCATACGAAACCATATTTTATTTCAGCAAGTGTTTAACACAAGTTCAGATAACATGAGTCGATACAAAAAGTGTCCTTCCTGTGCTGTAAACCTTGGATTGAAATGTGTTTCTGATAAGTCCTATACTACAATACACCAAGAAGCGCTGTAAACTCAACAAAAATTACGTTAAATTGTAATTATTATTGTTGAAAGAGGAACGAAGTATTGTAGCCCTTAAAAGTTCTCAGAATGGATATCATTATGCTGAGGAGAGGACTCATATAGCTACGTTCTATGTATGTACTAGAGCTTATCTTGAGTATAAAACCACTCATTAGTTGGGTGTGCATAACAAGGTGCGGTCGTTTTCTTCATCGTTTTCCTTCCTCTTTTTTATTCTTCCTCTTGAGAAGACGAATAATAATTGACGCGTCATAAAGTTATTGTGAATTGCAAATTACGTACTTTGTTTTATGCAGGAGTATTTTGGTCCAGTGGTCAAGCATGATCATGATGATGATATGGTGTAAGGGATGAACATGATCATACGAAATTTTGTGCGTACATTCTGATGATGATTTATGATTTCAGGGATGAAATGCGACATGGATGAGCAGAAATGTGGACTCAGCACATCTCTTACGTAGTATTTACTATTTACGTTTAAAAATCATTATTACCTTGAAGTAAATCAAGTCTTTTCCCAAACGTATATAGACTTGTGTTTGTCTGTACATCTGAAACGATTCTGTGTATTCTCTCCCGGCCATTATTGCCTATCTGCCTTGTCACTCCAACACAATCAGCAGAAATTACGATTAACCCAATTTTTTTCTGCAAAGATTCAACTCACTGACTGATTCAGTACTGCAGAAAAAGCATCCGTCAGTCAGTGAGACAAAAAGTTCCAATTCGAAAGAAAAAAATGTAGTTCACATAATGCTACATTTTGACTTTGTTTTTATTAGTATCATCTTCAAGCATAATCTTGCGGTTGCAAGTATATATGTAAGACCTACAAGAACATGTAATTTCCGAGTACGTGCATGTGCGTATCCGTGTAGTCAGCACTCGGCAGTCATACATATTATTCCCTTTTGCACGTAGTTTTTTTCTTTCTCTGACTGCTTTCCACTTTTCTGCTTATTTCTCACAAAATATTACGAGGGTACTTTTATAGGCGGACATGATCACTGCATTCAGCATTTCCTCTAGAGCGTAATACCAAACATGTCGTGCAATTTTATGTAATATTAGTGCATGTGACATATTTCTTTGGCAAGTGTGGATTTTTTAGGTGGTGATGTTCCTTGTGCAGGAAGATTATGCATGAATGTGTACCTACATACTTACTTTGAGAACTCATTATATGCAGTCATCATCATCATCATATACACGTCACAATCATATAACACAAAGTTGACAAGAAGATGCGACTAAACAACCGAATAAGTTTCGTGAAATTCATAACACACAAGTATGCGTACGCACAAGGGGATTTGTGATTTACACAAAATCTTAGTTTTGATGTTCACATTGGTAGAAAACCTCAGGTAGACATGATCATATTGTTCTAGATAACGATTCATCTGGGTTGACATATTCCTACATTTCATTACAACATTTATATAAAAGATTTTTTTGTAGAATTTCCTCGAGGAGTTGGATTTTTCAGGTGTGTGATACTTAAGAGAAGAACTCCGAATTCTTCAAACAGTTAGATCCCATTTTCTTTTAGTATAAACTGCTTAAAAAGTGCTTAAAATGATGTGTGTACGCACTATATGAACGTGAAAATTTTCGCCATGTTTACTCAGTCTAGGGGAAAACAGGCTTATCACGAAGGTATATATACTAATTCCGCTGTCACCTCTTCCTCAAGCAGACGCAATTTCTTGTGGTTTTTTCACCTTTGTTTACGGAGCGATGATAATGGAGAGTTGCTACCATGTTTTGAGCATATTAGGGATTTTTTTCTCTTCTCGAGAAATAATATCACGAGTATCGACACACACACGTATTTAATGTAATTTATTCTTCTGGGTCATGCCAAGTAAACTAACCAAGTGACACTAATAAGGTCACTCAGTGGCAATGAAAAACTTTATTCATTTCATCTGCACCGGAAACAGCCTGAAGACAAAGCCCAACTCAAAGGCAGACTACGACTCTATCTATAACTGCAAAAAAGTTAAACACTTACGCTTCTAAAGAGTATCGCTGTAAGCAAGATGCAAAAAAGAATGGCAAACAGCTTGGAACACTTGGTCACTCAACAGCTCATGATATGCTCAACTCTTTTCATCGTACTTACATTGCTTTGATGAAACACTTAACACTGTTAAGTCTCATCTCTGACTTTGAGAGGGACCATATAATGCACAAGTTGTTTTTTGCCATCTCTCTCAAATGCGTTGTATTTGGTGACCTACACGGAGCCAGTGCACATGTAGCCCTTCAATTGAATTTCATAAAAAAACATTGGTGGTCATCAGACGTGCAATGTAAGAAGCTTCATACGTAAAATGCATTGACATTTAAGCGAATTTTTTTAACGACTAAGATGCACTTTGTACGCTGAACACACATTATGTAGTGCTAATCAAATATATAAATACCACCAACGGACTAACGTCATTTCTAGCAAGAATTTGAGAGAGAGAGAGAGAGAGAGATGATAATGACAATAATGAGGGCTGTATGTACTTTCCATTTGACATAAGCATAGGGTAGGTATGAGAGAGCAGTTAAAGTCTACACCCAATACAGAAGCAAACGCAGTTAGTTACACATTTTGCAGAGTACTTGTTAGTTTTGAGCAACTATTGTTATTGTATACAATGCACTATACAGAGCTCATCTTGTAGTGATCTCAAAGTGAAGGCAAAATCAATGAGAGATATGTATTTTTAGAAGAATGAGTAACAAGAGTCCTTTAATTGTAAAAGTGTTGGAAAAATGTGATCACACATCGTACACATGTATATGTACATGCAGTATGCAAGTGGATATCAGTTTGGTTTGGCATAATGATACTAAAGTATACGATCATCATAAAATTATTAACCCCTCACTCGAAAATAAGGGAAGTTAAAGGAGTCGAACAATGGAAAACGCATTGTAACTTGTAAGTCAACGATTTGAAAAGTTTTGAGAGGAACAATGAAATTTACTTTATCATTCAAACTACGAGCATAATGTGTACGAGGAGTGAGTAAGAGTTTTATATCCCAAGATACAATATTATCTTTCCCATTGCAGTCGCTATCAAATTAAGATCATCATAACTTAAGGCATTACCCACCCCATGTATGAAACGAAATGAATGCATTTTAATGGTAGAAAATGCATTTCACCTTTCATCTCCATCTCATGTAATGTATGATACCTAAAATACATATAAATATGATATGTGGCGAGTTACTTTGGGATTAAGACGGATTTGGGCAGACTGACACACTACCCAAGTAACGGTATTCTTTCGCGTCTTCTTGCCACACATTTATATAAACACACACACACACATGCACGCACCTCTCTTCTCTTGTACGTTATATTCCACACACACAAAAATGAAGTTGTACGTGCACATCAAGGAATGCGCAATAAAATCTAATATTATATTTTCAGTCCTAATGTACATTTGGGCAAACAGGTAGGAAAGGGTTCTTAAAATATATGTGTACTATGTGTTGTAGTGCAATGCTAACTTTTCCATTTTCCATGCTTATTTTTCGCTTTAGCTAATGGAATAATACTTGTTATAAGTGAACTTAACTTCGACAACTCTCCTTAATACCATATTTTCATTTAGTGACAGTCCATCTAAACCATGTACTTTTGTACTGTCCAGATAATACACAAACTTAACTACGTTGAAATCATTTAATGCAAGTGTGACTAGCTGTGATGATGACGCTATGTTGACGAGTGAAAACTGCATGATAAAATGAAACGTGTGTGTGCGTGCGTGCAGCGCAGCGGTACAGCACCAAAAAACATTATTTGGCTTCTTGTACGGCATTGCATCTTGAGAGAGAGAGAGAGCCCTTGCGCCTTTGTTCACCAGCTTCCTTTCCTACTCATCCGTCGTCGTCACTAATACATCCACACTGTTGATAACTTACTTTCAGACTAGGTCTTAAATGAAAATAGTTTTGGTGTGTGATCTTCATTATCATCGTGCGGTATTATCATTCGCGTAGTTTACACTACAGTTTGCATGTAGGGCAGTAATGTGCTTTTCAGGCGTGTGCTTCAGTCTACCTGCACACACACATTCCTTAACTTCACGTACGCAGTACCCTTTCATATTATAGGAGAGTTTTTGAGGGGTACACGGGCCTTTAAGGAAGATTCCTCGACGCAGCATTAGAAGATAGTAGTGCGTATTATTAGTACAAAAGACACATCCTGTCTGATTGTCGAAATATACATACATACATTCGGATATTTTTGTTATTACGTCCATTATGATTACTACTACTACTTTTTCATATTCTGTTTCTGTGAAAGGATAAGGCAAGAGCAAAAGTAACAATTTCACTATATAGCTCATCCCCTCAGTAGTGAGACGAGGTGAGAACGAGAAAACTGATAGTCAGAAAACACAGACTTACGAACATGAGCCGTGGCGTGGTATATTATTGTGCACTTGCGAAAAGGGAAGTAACTTTGGTGTATCGTAACGTATAGGTGTGATGATGCTCTTATTATAATATAAAAGATAATCAAGCTATCACTTGTGCAGTAGTTTCACTACCACAGAGAGAAGAGCCTACCTGAGCCTATATCTTCTTCTTCATCTGAATCACATTCCTTCATTCGTGTAGCAATACTATAAATCCTCAATTCCCTTACACTTTTCTATCTATTCCGTGAATTGAATCATATCATCACGAAGAGAGTATTATTAGTTCGAGTTCCTTTTTTTCCACCTTCGTGTGTGTGTGTGTGGTGCACAAAGCGAATAAGGCCTAGGTTTGGCTTCACTCCCAAATCTGACAGTAGTCACCTAGTTGAGCTTGTCAGTGTCAGATGTGAAGTACCACGACGAAGGAAGCTCTGTAGCAGTGGATTCCTGTGCGAGCTGCTGTTCCGATGTCTTTAAGGATCCACTTCTCAGGATCTTTATCGTCACATCAGCATCGTGTCCATCGACTATATAACAACAGTTCCGGTCTTTCTTGGACAAGAAGTTTGTGATGAAATCTGTTCACTGCGGTGGTAGACAATAGAGAGATTTTCATATTGTGGACATGGGAAATCATTTTCTATGCAATTAGTAAATGTGATTGTGCTGTTTGATTAGTTGATAATTCCAGCGTACACTTCTTGTCACTGTCTTTTATTTCCTCAATTATTTTTTTTAAAGAGCTGTATCTTACTTCTTCTCTTGGTTTTTACTATCGCATTTTACAAATCTATAAAAAATTATCTCAGACCGTTACAATCCAAGTATAGCCGCACTGTCAAAAAAAAAGTTGTCCAGTGTGCTCAGTTGCTTCTCCGAATTAATTAAAGTGAGACGTTGTTTGTTACTTGTTGTGCGGATACTGTGAGACACAATTAAGGGTTGAAGTGAAACTAGAGATTCGACAAGGAAAAAAGAAAAGATTTCTCGTGCATCTTGTGAAAATGGCATTGCCGTTCATATATAAGCTGTGTAATTCGTTTGCTTTCGAAGGTCGTTAAAATGCCTTTTTATTCCGAATTGAATTTTCTGACGAGTGACCGTTAAATACCGTTATTATTGATTGCACCCAGACAATCAAGCAGAATCACCCTGTTCGGACATATATTAGTAGACGCTAAGTAGGAATGAAAGATAAGGTAAGGTGTGATATACATAATGCATGTTATGGCTATTTATACAATTTATTTTAAGGATTAATTTATTACCGACAAGCTAACAAGATAAATACTTCATATTGCAATTACGATAGAAAACACGTTTCGTTCATGAGGTGTTGTAAAAATGTACAAATCGGTTTTTATTATTCTCCCTTCATTTTTTATTTTGAGCCCTCTCTTCGCACCCGTAACAAACTCGAAGGAAAGAAACAGGATTTCAGATTAGATTACAGTTAGTAATTAACTTGAGGAAAAATATATGGAGTTCATCAAGTGCAGAGTGGAAATAAAAAATTTTCACTCAGTTATTTATGCGTGGTTTTGATAAGAAAGAGATTTTCATATCTAGAAAGGAAAAATGTATGAACATTGTTTTTCCCAAGGTACTAAAACTATATCCTTGGTAAAAAATGAAAAGCGTAATATTTACGTCAACTCAAGTGCAAACGGTATCTAGTATCTGTCTAGGGTAATCTGGAACTTTACGCACGATCCTGTTAACTTTCGCATTTTACGCCGAGTTCAATGAATTATTCATTCAATGTTTTGTTATGTAACTTGCAAAAAAATTACAGGTTAACCGACATCGTCATGCGCTTCCTTTCCACTCGTGTCCATCATTATCACAAATTTTCCTGAAGGTAGAAGTGATCAAACTGGTTTTTTGTAGTTGGGAACGTGTATTTGAGACTCTGCCTGGTTAGTTAGATTGGATCTGTAGGCAGGTCAGTTTTCTTGGCTGGCATGATGTCATAATGTTCATAAAAGATATCAATTTTCTCTACAAAAAACTGTAAAAATCGAGAGTGGTTTTTCTATCCACCGACGACATCCGACCGATATTCAATGTTCGAATTTTACAATGGGACTTGACTCTCAAGCTTACGATGCACAATATACGAATTTAGTGTATGCGAGTTAGATTTATGCACGCGGATATGCTCAAGGAACAAAAGTCTTCTTGCACATGACCTTTGTGGGATATGTACCTATGCGCATGAAATGTAAACGTATCTTTGTTGGATATATAACAAAGGCCGTTACGAGAAAGGGAGCACATGAAAGAAGCTTCAATGATAGGATCATGACGATGAGGATACAAAAATACCCTCCACAATTCCTTTAGTTTTAAGGTAAAATTGAGTGGAAATAAAAGTGAAAAAATATAGGGCAGCGGCAACAGGTGACTCAATTGTTGTGAGGAAAGAGTGAAATTTTTTGTAAATGAATCAACAAAAAGGAAAGGGATTTTCGAATGAACAGGATGTAGAATGGACGTCGACGACGTTCGTTCTTTGAGTTAAAATGTGTATACCTTCTTGCCTTGTCATAGTCAAAAACGCGATGGCGAAGCTGTGCCCAGCGTGTTATGTAGTTGGAGTCAGTCGTTGACATAGTCAGCAGCATGCAGTTTTTCTTACAAAAAAAGGATGAATCACCTTTACATAAATACAATGCCATTTGTATTCCAAAATAGACGAGAGACCAGCCCAAACAAGGTACCAGCCTCAAAACAACTTGTTCAATTTAGGAAATCCCTTTGATGCAATGGCAGTATGCAATTGTTTGTAAGAAGAGTCGAGGACGTTTAGGTTTACGTGCACATGCATACATACATGCATACTGTAGCTGCTTTTCTTTTAGGGAAATGCCTTTTTGGAAAAGTGAAATCGAGTTTGCTTGCTCATTGCACATCAAATGAGAGAAATGCAGTCATCGTGACATTAAATGGAATTTCGTACTCTCTTTTGACATTTTCCACAATTTAAGTTTCTGTGAAAACAATGGGCTGACTTTGACTCGGTGGGGAATTCACTTTTACTTGCGATATGTGACATTTCAAACAAAATGTATGTTAACAGACGTTTATGCACAAACTCTTCGGAGTGCACTCTCACCTTTATGCATGGTTAATAAAAGGAAGGCTTTATATATGAATGTAAATGCTCCACTCACAACAAAAATAGTGCGTGGTGCGTGCATACAATATGACAGAATGAATGGATTTTCATTTAAAATCACTTTTGTCCCCCAAAAAAGTTCATTTTCTCGGTCAGTGAGACGTTCACTGGGAAGATGAACAAAAAAAACTTGTTGAATGTCAGCAAAATTAAATTTACACTTTATCTTGGGCGTTGGTGTCTGTCTGCGACCGACTGCGGCGGTGCTCATTCTAGTGAAAAAGTGGTAAAACCCATGCCATTTTTTACGAGATAAAGTGCAAGTTATTTACAGAATTTATTGGACATGGCGTAAAATGAAATTCGTTCTCGCTTATTAGTTCCTTATGGGAAAATAATGAAACTACACGAAAACACAAGGGCTTCTTCTCCAACATACCGCAACATCATATCAGATCAGCATAAGGTAATTTGAGTCGAGGAAAAGAAGACAGACACATTCACGCATACATACATTCATCAGCTCTTCCCTGTGTACTTTACAATTTTCATTGTACGCTCATCAGAGGAACGTAAAGTGCACGTTGGGTTTCGACGCGATGAGCTCCTTTAAAGGGTTGAAATTAGGTTGAAGCTTTAGGATCTAACGAATTGTTGGCCTACTTTCCAGCGAAAAACTTCACTTGTGAAGAAGAGGAGCTGCTGTGTGTTGATTCTGCCGCTGTTAAGAAGCCACCTTCACTTGTTGTAAAACTTTGTGTAGAAAGAAACTACCGCACATCATAGCCAGCTCAACCGAGAGAGACTCTTCTTTTTCTTTTCTTTTTCGCCTTGTTCCTACATGGTCCGACGATGGCCAAAAGCAAAAAAGATTGAGGAAGATACACATAAAAGTGTAGTACTAAACTATAAATGCACACAGATAAAAGCGGAGCATAATACAATTACCTTCGAGCTCGACGGGCTCACGCAGCGCAGTACATTACTCGGGTGAAGGAAATGCCTTTGTAAGTAGAGGTTCGTAAATAGCTGAGATACCTTTCTGTCTATGTAATTTAAGAGACTTGAAAGTCTCTTGAAACTGAACGTCACATCGTCCTCACCACGAGTGCGATGGGTGCAGTGTTGTGCCAACAATGAGCTTTAAAAACCGAAATTAAGTTACCTATGCGTAGGCACATCACACACACACCTTCAAGCAATATATGTACTTTTCCTTATCCTCTGTGACGTGTGAGAGAAAAGAATTGATCTATAACGTGAAAAGGGATAAACAGCAGAAGATGATTTGAGTGACCAGATTAGCTCAGATTTGATTGAATGATATCACGTGGTTTCAAGAATTGGAGCTAAAGAGCATATACGTAGACAACACGGCTGTATTTGTGCGCACGATCCAATGTGATTTGGAATCATTTTTTTGTTACAAATTCACAATTCACCTGTATTGTTTTGTGTAGTAAATATAAAGCCTTGGCACTTTCAGATTTAGGCTAAGCGCTCATAACCATTACCTCCATCAATAATAAAACTACCCTTTTTTGTTTCTGTTCTGCTTTTCGTCAAATGTAATTTAGTTTGATGTCGTTTTTGACAGAGCATCAATTTGTACAATAAATCGATTTGTACAACGGGATATTTGTTGAATCCGTCTCTTGGCATGAATAAATGTTTTGCAAATCATAACCAGCATAATAGAAGGGATTCGTCGGATGTTGACTTTTCATTCATGCTTAAATTATATTCTATGTGGAATGATGGCATATTGAAGTTCATTCATTCAGCGTAAACTTTTTTTTATCAAGTTGTGAATCATGAAAAAGGAGAGTCTCAATGATATGCGGAAAGGCTCAATGAAATCATCACTCGTGTTTTTTTGGATGTGGCTCAATCATTCCTCTTTTTACCGCATTAGATTACTACACATGTAAAAAAATATATTGAACGTGTGCCTTCATCAATGAATACATCAAAAATCGCGTCATTCTCATTACTGATCATCACACATCGTACTTTTCGCCATTCCCCACTAAAAACACGCACACTCCACCAGCCCACTCGGATGCATTAATGACGATAATAATAGGTTTTTATTGAAACAATGAGCATTAGCGTCAACTCATAAATTCGTTCCGCACATTTTAAGAGGAAAAATTGCATTGTAGCATGGATCCTGTCTGAAGGAAAAAAGAGGAGAAGCTCTCTTTGGAAAACGTAGTAAATTATTATTATTGTTGTTATTATCAGAGGAGGATAAGTTGTAAATGAGGTACTCAATAGCAGAAGCATTTTTGCATTTATTGTAATAATTTCTTTTGACTTCAGCAGGACACGGGGTAAAGGCTTGGTGATGTGATAATGCGCATAGGCCATTAATGATATCCCTTTTGTACGCCGCGTCGACACACAAAATGCCTCAACGACCATGCGCTCCACGCTTACCCTTTTGTATCTTTTATCCTTTTACTGATAGAAATTGTATCATGATGATTCATTCACAATATACGCGAATTCTATTATTGCTCCAAGAAGTCAGCGAGTGTGAAGAGTACAAAAAAGGAGCTTGAGTGATGTGTCTAGTATTTATATTGTATGTACATCCATCATTAATTGCTGTCCACGTTTAGCTCATTTGTCTTAAAGGCTGTTGTACAAACAGAGATTTTTGTGCTTGTTAAAATGACTGCGACTAGAGAATTTAACACAAACATGGCAATCATGCATTGCATTTTGCATTGCACACACATACACAAACATAAAGCGTTTTAGCGATTGTTCGTGTTCTGTTGAAAAAGTCATGAATCAAACGTGTCCATTCGTTTCAGCTTTAACATGACAGACAGGTAAATTGAATGTTTTGCATGCGCCTTTGAATTGGAGGAAATTGACCAGCACAGAGAATGGGATCTGCATGAGTAACAGGCGTTTTGCTCATTTCGTGTATATCCTCTCTACGCACTCTCTCACGCTCATTTTCTGAATGGAAAGACACACACACGTCGCCGTTATTCAAAGGTCCAAGATATTCTTCAAGTCCACGTTCCGTCTCAACCTAATCGTCCCATTTTTTTTTTCTTGTAGTTAAGTAGTCGCATATCATTCCTAGCACATGTCTGGTGCAAATGGTCAACACTACCGCTGGTTTATGTATGTACATAGAAGAGAGTTTGTAATTAGTCCCTTTTGGTCTGTTTGAGGGCATTCAATGAATTAGCGAAGCAATTACACAGTTCTGTTGTGGAGTTTCGCACAGGCGTCGCCTTTTCGGAAACAGCTAAAAGCCCATGCAAAATTGATGTCTTCCGCTTGCTCGTTTCATCCCGTGGTGTTTTACCACATTATTTATTGTGATTCAATTTTTTTCATTATCAAGTCCACCAACTGAGATGACCTTTAAACTATGTAATTATGTTACTGGAAGAGTAAATTGAATTTTAGATGCGCTCCATGACTTTGAAAAATAAACGACGAGTTCTCACGTTGGTTTCACATCCGCCTCGAGCGAGATCATTGTTTAGAGAGAGAAACGGAGAATTTAGTGTCGATTGTGCTCGTTTTCCCTGTTCTTTGTCTCAACCATTTTGTACTTCATGGACTACACTCGGTTTGAATTCGGAAGTGGCCTTTATGTCAGGAATTCAATAAAATGGATATAAAAGTGTATATAGCTTAGCTGTAGATCGATCGTTCAAAGAAAGGGTACTGATCTGTGGTACTTTTTTGTTTGGTGTTGTCATATTATGAATATGCATAGGATGAATACAATGTGACTTTGACCAAAAACCAATTCTAATCCCCCATTTTACTCTTGTTTCAACAGATATTCACATCAAAACCTGCCAAAATGTTGGAAAACACGCTCAGAACTTGTTGCGACAGCAAGATGTTAGCTTCATTAAATTTTAATTCGATCACATCACAACACCGGAGAAGGAGGGGACTAATTAGTAGAACGTCATGGACATATTGCACAAGAATGTGTACCATACTCCTGCAGTGTTTCATCCTAGTCATCATTTCACAGGTAAGAAAACATTTTTATTTATATTTATTTTTGCAATCTTGATTTACCCTTTGCTTTTGGGCACATCATGTTTTCTCTCTTAATTTATATTATACTCCAATTTTTTGCTTTCTATATCCATTCATTGTCGCAATAAGTGTCTTTTTTGTCGGGCTTAATCTTGACTTTGAAAATCGTGAGAACTTTCAAGATAAAAGGTTGTCTCCTACCCCGTAGCACGTGTTTTACACGGAGGAAGGTTACAATGCAAAAGTGCAGTACAGGTTTCACTCGGTGTGAATTACCTATTCAGAGTTTCTAAACGTATATATCAGTCAGTCGTAATGTGTGTACATCAGTTAAATTGCTCAACTCACAGACTTTTGATATAATATAAAGTGATTATTTGACAGACCGCCGACGCTATGCTGCACTATTTGCACTGCAGTTCTGAAATCGAGTGAAATCATGTTGTCATAAGCGGAGAAGATGAAGAAGAATTGTAATAAACTCATTTTCACTCATGTGCCACTTCCTTGCTTGACATTGGAACAAGCGTAGTGATCATGGCTCTACTGCCCTAGAACCAATTACTGTCATCATTTAGGAAGATGCATCTATTATGTTTTCAGTTTTTCTTCATGGCTCTATAAAGTTACACTTGCAACAAGCCTCCACAATTACTCTTGTTAAGGCACAATTCATTTGGGTACGTGCGTAGATATTTACTATCTTGGGTTGTGTAGTGCCGTAGTCGAATCGCCACTTACAAGACGATGAAGTACGCATCATCGTCATATCTTGCAATACGTATATATGACAAGGGGGCTCATCTTTGTACATATGTTTGTTTAAATACTTTTCGACAAGGCGAGGAAAAATTCAGCAAAGAAATCAACACGGTGAAATGAAGACGAAATGGAAAATGGGTATTATTCTCATTTTCTTCCCTACCAAGGATGTGTTGTTAATTGTCTCGTCGGCTGACAAAGGAGTTTTCTTTTTCTCATGAAATCCTCGTGCGACGCTGTTGAAGCCTGTGTGTTGGGCTGTGGTGCACGCGGTCGGTGTATATTTCACATGTGGGGAATAGACGGGAAAATGTAGGATGAAAAAAAGAGTTTGTTAATTCGCAACTCGCATTTGCGTGTATACCTATATCATGTATAAGAATGAATGGAGACAGGAAAAGAAAAGGATCCGTGTCTAATGCTAATGAAATGCATACATATGCATTCTCACAAACAATCTCGAGAAATCCCAATTCATTTCTTGAGGGTATCATGATCATCATTTTCTCCTTTTTCGTCATTAAGATGATAATGACGATGACAAAGCGGGGAGTGCACACAAAACATCAACCAAGCTGAAGCAAAAGTGGTGTTGTGTGTAGCCCGTGAACAGCACAAGTACACATCCGACTTGGTTTACTATTTCAACTTGAAGACTTACCTTTGTTTGAAGGCATGTTGATAAAAAAATATGTACATACCAAACCAACGCATTAGTTTGAATTTAGTCTATGCCACACGACATGATCATGATAACCCACTGAAAGGAGATTTCGCTTTTGGGGATAGTTTTTCACTTACATATTATAAACTACTACGATGACGCTCGTTTTCGGATTTCATTTTTGTCTGTGCTAAACTCCATCCCTCCCGAAATTGAATTTTGAAATGTGATTCTAGTGAAAACGCTAGTTGGTCCACATAGTGTGTATCTAAACTAGGGAGGGATGATATATATTGAATGCAAAGCATCCCTTCGACAAAAATATGATGAGTGATGAAGAAGATATAATGATTGTGTTGAGTAAATATACAAATGACAGAAAGTAGGTCAATATTTACACGAGTAGTTGAGAGTTATGTCTGTCTACGCATCTGTATGTATATGCCTGACAGTCGTCATTAAATGTATAAACGTGTGAGAGATTTATAGTGCATATCTCAAACGCAGATCTATCAAACCGTCAACATGTCATCTTTTTTTGGTGGCACCGGCATGGCATTGGCAATGACAATGTGGGTTCCTTTCCGTTCTGCTAATGTAGTGTTTCGCATTTGCCCGTCGTCTAATGCACATTTGCACATTCGTCAAACTTTCAACATGGGGTTTAACGTACCGTGCCTAGATGTATGCAAGTGTATTTGTTATGTGTAATAAATAATAAATTGATGAAAAATTGTGCGTCAACAATAATGGGGAAAGAAAAGTGCGCAAAATCGTATGTATCATATAGGGAAAATGTGTAAGATACATGAGTTCCTCGCAGGCGGTCGGCAGTCTATTACTCAGTTCCTTCGGTACAAAAGGTGTCTTGGTGGGCTGGTGATTATTCTTTAAACGAATACCAAACATTTACATTCTTAAATGCTCCTTTATGCTTGAAATTCGTATAGCAACTTTTTCCCCAGTAATAAATAAGATTAAATACTTGCGGTGAATATATCCCAATTGTTGTGGCATTATCATTATCCTATTTAAGTATTCTAGCTTGTTGGTCACTAGTATATATGTGATTTCTACGAAGTACTAAAGCTTCGTGTACGGTTATTCAGCAATTAAGAAATAAAGGCCTGCATGAAAAAATTCTAATTACCATTTCAATGGAACTTTTGCAAATAGCTTGTTTCATTTAGCCCCGTCGGTACTAAGGCGAATGATCGCTTTTATCGAATTTATTTCGCTGGGAATTCGCAATTCTGGACGTAACCAGTTGAGATTTTATAGTGAATTTCGAGAACATGAAATGAAACGATAGCGAAACTGATTGAAGAGTGCGAGTCGCATCCTTTTTAGTCATAAAAAAGTAACGTCATTTCAAAAGTAAAATTCAAATAGAGAAAGCCTTTTTAAGGGCTGAGTTCACAATGCAGATTCCACTTCACGTCCGGTTGATCTAATTACTCAATACCAGAACTAAACTCGAGGACGATGAGCTGAGCTGTGTGTGTCATTTGAAATCGTTTCGTTAGTTTCGTACGCAAGACAGGGTTCTCGAGCAGACGAAGATAAAAAGTGATGAAACACAAACCAGATGAGTTTTCAAAGCGTGCATTTTTGCGCATTCGGATTCATTATTCTTAGGTAACATTTTTTACTCAAGTCGAATATGTGCACTTGCCGTTTCTTTAAAAAAAATTCTTCCAATATACTAACGATGAGAGTAATGGCAATTTTGTTTCTCTAATAAAAAAGAGTACAGAAATTCTGAACAGTGTGGAGGAGTCGTGCAATGGTGCACACGATATCCATCAATTCATACACAGAAAACTGCAGACGACGATGCAATGATGAGTCTCTTCGAAACTGCGAGTTTGTAGAACAATATCGTATATTATAAAGCTTTCTCCTCCCCATGTAACAATGTGAATAATGGAACTGTAACAATTGCCACGAAGTTCGAATGAAAATGCTCACCATTGTTCAGTCACTTGAGTTTTTGAAGAGAGAAATATATGCATTATTGTGTTATTCGGCGATCCCTGCCTTCATTTTGACATGCAACGGATCAGTCACAACAATGAGACTGTGGAAGTGTTTTTCTAGATTTGGAGACATTAAAAAGAAAACATAAGCCTTCTTTCTTGTCAATAAGTATATACGCATGCGTTTTCTCTCCATTCCCATATTACATTGTCACACGCGAAAACAGTGTGCAATACCGGTGACATGTGTTAACATTTCCAAATCGTCCATGTTTTATTTTTGCACAAAAAACTATTGTGACTATAGCTTTGCCCATTATTATGACTTTATTTTTTATTGTTATTTCGACAATTTATTATTTCCTTTTTAAAGAGTCAACTCATAATAATGATAGAGATGGATGAGTGCTGATAGTGCTGAAACAAGATTTGTTAGAGATGCCTTTGATTTTGTTTTGAATACGAGTTTTAGAGAAACAGAAACCTTCTGTTTATGGGTTTCAGTGAATTTTTGTGCTTTATCTTTTACAAAACATGTATATTTCATGGTGTCCATTTATAAATATAAAACACGAAGAAAAATGTTCTTACTTTTTATAAAACCATTGATTTTACAGAAATATGCAATTCTACGGTTTGATGTACTTGCATTCATCTTCCACATATGTGTAGAAAAAGCACACACAGTGCCACAACTCCATTAGCGCATTGCATAGTGCATAAAATGATGGATATTGCTATCATATATCTCTTGTTGCACTCAAGAATAGTTTAAAGTGAAGCAAAAAGGGATTTAAAGGGAGTGTGAGTGAGAGAGATATGTTGTATAGAAATGGATATTAGTGTGCGGATGACCCCGAAATTCAGTGAGATGTGAATGATGGGCTTAGAATAATATACAAACGAAAGAAAAAAGATACTTAACATCAACTCACTGACGTGCTGACTGAGTGAGCGAATCACATACATTTATAATATGCACACATCAGTATACACACTTTTTAACAAGTACAAGCACACCAGCTTTCATCAAATCGTACAACACATGTACAAAAACTGTTGAGTTGTGTTTTTTCCACTTGTACTACGCTACTTCGTAATACAAGCTGATCAGGATCGGGATTATTTTCTTTCTGATGCCTACTAAAAGTCTCTAAATGTGATTACAATAGGATACTCCGCCTGATGAGAAAAGATGATCCACATTGATTACGAGATATTTTGAGTTTTTCGCATTTGTGAAAGGTGTGTGCATGCCTCACATTTTGGAAAAAAATTTATAAACTCATTCAGTGAAACGGAGCCTGCAATATAGCAAAAAGCAATATGCATGTATAGATTTCTATAAATTAATGCACAAGAATTGCATATTCACACCATCCTCAGCTCACTTCAATATAGCTAACAAGAAATGGATGTTCTTGAAGATCTATTACCGCTTCATCTAAAAAGTACGTACACGATCGGGTTTTTAATTTAATTGCTTTTCGAAGCAATTGGCCATGCTATCTACATCATATGTTACTTATATGATACGCCAATTTGTTTCATTTAGATGAGAGATGCAGGAACATTTTTTCCTCTATCGGTTCCTTTTAGCCAAAAATTCATATTTCCTCGATTTTAAAAGTTCATATCCCGTGTTGCAGTAAATGTGTGTTTCTTTTTCTCTATTTGCTTTGCACAGGAGTGCGAATTGGATTATGAAAGATTCAAGTTTTGGGAAAGATTCCTCTATTTAATTACTGCTTAATGGTTACTGACTGAGTTGAATGCGAGTAATTAGTGGCGAAAGAGAGGATATGCTAGGAGGGCAGAAGAGTTTATGTTCATTATCATGCGATGCATACTGACTTTCTGAGCTTTTTCATCATTGTTAAGGTCAGTATGCACACTTTTCGTACAGTGTGTGAGCTTACCGTACGCTCATTTTTTGCACTTGTCTGCTTAAGACCACAAAAATTGTTTTTTTGAAAGCTTCAACAGCATATATCTAGCATAATAATAGGGATGCATGACTGTAATATTTACCTGCAAACAAGACGTCATCCTGAGCAGCACTATATATTTTTATTCCATTACACATGTATGTCTGTGTATATGTGAACAAAGTAGAGTAGACAGCGTCCTAAGAATTTTGTCCTCGATGCTATTCAGTGTAAAAAACTACATGATTACCCACTGGCATTTGCTCAGTTGCGCGTCTCATACATATACCATTTGCACACATGTGCGTATTACTGCGTGGATGCACTTTTTATCTTGAAATTATTAAGGGATTCTTTTACGGTACGCTGCGGTCTTTCCTTTTACTTCGGCTTTGTAGTAAATGCGTGATGATGATGAGCAACTTTTTTGCAGAAATATATGTTAATGGAAGTTGAGTGAATAATGTATATGATTTCCTATTGCCTGTATGCACCTATAGGTTGCCACATGTGACAAATCACCGTCGAAAAACATTCAAGACCAGCTAGCAGCAGAAAATCGGATTGGGGCATATGGACCCCCTGGAGGAGGAGCACATCCGGGGGATGATGCTTGGCCTGTTCAAGGTCATCATGATATGCCACAAATTAAGATCCTTCAAGTTCAATGCGAAAAGTCGTATATGAGGGTGAATATTGAGTTTGATCGTCCATTCTACGGGATGATCTTCTCCAAGGGACATTATTCCGATCCCCACTGCGTGCATTTGGCTCCTGGCTCGGGACACTTGAGTGCGACGTTCGATATCTACTTGAACGCTTGTGGGATGACTTCGTCAGCGAATAACAATGGACAGTATGGCGGACCTGCTCCTTCGGGCACTTTCATTGAAAATACGATCATCATTCAGTATGATCCATTGGTGCAGGAAGTTTGGGATCAAGCTAGGAAGTTGCGATGCACTTGGTACGACTTTTACGAGAAGTCGGTGACTTTTCGTCCTTTCCAAGTTGACATGCTCCATGCCGTCACCGCAAACTTTCTTGGAGACAACCTGCAGTGCTGGATGCAGATTCAGGTAATATAGAGATGGAGGATATTTAGGAAATTGAATAGTATTTAATGAATAACCGTGAGTCATATAACATGCTTGTGTAAATTTCAGGTCGGAAAAGGACCTTGGGCATCAGAAGTGTCTGGAATAGTAAAAATTGGCCAAACCATGACCATGGTTCTTGCTATCAAGGATGATGAAAATAAATTTGATATGTTGGTGAGAAATTGCGTAGCTCATGATGGAAAACGAGCACCAATCCAATTGGTGGATCAGTATGGATGTGTCACCAGACCGAAGATCATGTCTCGCTTCCATAAAATCAAAAACTTTGGAGCGTCTGCATCAGTCGTCTCCTACGCTTACTTCCAAGCCTTCAAATTCCCAGACTCGATGAATGTTCACTTCCAATGCGTTATTCAAGTGTGCCGTTTCCAATGTCCTGAACCGAAATGTGGCGGCGAAGAACTTTATGGGCCACCAGGTTTGCAACCTCTTGGACTCGCTGGTTTGCATTATTTTATTTGCATGTTTTGCATGTTTAGTAGTGATGCTTTGCAAATTTATTTTTAAAATCCATTAAAAATTCGTAAAGGCCATACAAATAAAAATGATGAATTAAACGCAGATCCACGGATTCCACTTGGAGCATATTCCGAAAACAAGGAGAAGGTTGCCGCTGGAACACCAGTTCCCCCGAACTCTGCCGAAGACGAACCAGAAACATCTCAGAGTATCCAGACACCCCAAAAGGTTCCAGCCCCTCCTCCAACTCAGAGCCAGAAAATGCAACCTCATATACCACATCCTCCTCCACCTCCAGGTGGCTTCAACAAGCAACTCGGAGGACCAGGACCGAGGCCATTACCTCCACATCCCAGCCACGTTATGCTTCCCCCTCCACCTCGTGGTCTTGCACCCAATTACCCCAATGTTAAGCGAGAAGGCACTGTCGCTGACGCTGTTGAAGAGGAAGATGATGAAGAAGAAGAGGAAGAGGACCATGAGCCATCGTATTCAGCTTTGGGCGGAAGACCAAGATCTGTCGACTTTGAAAAGTTGGAGCGACAGCAACATGGACACACTAGAAAGCAAAGATCTGCAGACAACAAATCTGAAGACCATCATATCGTTGTGCGCTTTAGCCATGTGTACAAACGCGAGGCGCAAGAGATGACTGATGTAGAGACGACGAGAGTGATTCAGGTACTTGAGATATATTTTACAATTTGTGAGTTGCGATACTTTGCCTTGTACAACTGTTTTAAATATTTAATTTGATTATGAAGGTCGTCGCACCCGGAGATGTGGCTTTCAATTTGGGTGGAGCTTCCAACGCCACGGCGGAATCTGTGGTGATCGAGAGCACAAACCGAGGAGACATTGATGGAATCTGCATGTCGGTATCCTCCTTCGTTGGAGGGCTGGTAATGCTGCTTTTGCTCCTCGTTGTAGCATCCCTCGTCGCTGCCTTCCTCTTCGTTCGTGTTCGCTCAATTCATAGAAAAACTGCCATTTTTGCCGGTGGATTTGATAACCCAGATTATATAAAACATCAAGCTGGGGCTAATTGATAAGCTTGTAAATTATCACAAAAATACCAGAAACAAATTTAATGCAACTGTCCTCGCTAAATATAAAATCCTTCATTCAATTGATTGCAAATCTTCGCCTGTATACCTGATATTGTCAGTAACCCTCCTTATATGCATTCACAGTTTGGTTTAAAAAAAAGTATATTTCAAGTATTATGTTTGAATAATGAATGGCATATATTATTTCGCTGCTCGTTAACGTTAACGTGATGATATGATAACTGGAGGAAATGTAGTGATGCCATTTACCTTACCTAAATACATATTTTGATACATGTACTTTGAGAACTTCTGAAGCAAATTACACATTCTTGCGGCATGAGAAATATGTCAAAGTTTTTTAGCAATGCCAGAAAAATGCATTGCGCAAACTCTACATTATATAATTATAACTGAGGTTCATAGAGAAAGAAACGTTTTCACTAGATGTTTAAAAAGTTTCTTTAAGTTGTCGTAATTGTAATATAGATATACTTTCTCCATTTTTAAATAAGAATACTATGACTTACATGTGAACTTGTATGACTAACTTAGCGTTGTTGTTGTTGCCTCTGCCACTGCACGTAAATATTGCAGAATAGCACCGTACATCAGGTTTTTTGATAGTTTTATAGGTTTTTGTACTTGTTTTATTATAACTTTTTCTCCAAGTGTATTATCATCATTGTCTGCTGCTTATACCTTTGTGTTTTGTTTTCTAGTTTGAATGTTGGAATTTTTAAGAAAGTTGAAGTATATTATGCCCATGATTGAATGTGTGTATAGGTACGCATGTGTTTGTGAGTGCTTATCGTACGACTTATATTAGTGAAGAAGAGGTTATTTAATAATTGTATATGCCTATAATGATGCGAGAATCTATAGGACGGGACGACTGTTATAATTATAATCTAATATGTGTATTCTAAGATGTTATCTGATAGATATCTAAAGACAAATAAATTATTTTGTATGGATTTTGATTTCCTTATATTACTGAGTTATGTGTCCTTAATTTTCACCCTTGACTAATCCGGTAATCCTACTCGATCCATTCCTCATGTCATTCATATTTAAATTTGTATGTAATCATCATGCAATCATCGTTTAATGAAATCAGGCAACGAATCGATGAACAAATGGTATGAAAGGCAAAATAAACTCATTTTTCATACGACGCAATTTTACAAAACAAAAACCACTCTCATATCTGTATTGCATGAAGTATTAAAGCTTTGTTTGAACAAGGGTGGAAAGCTCGTTTGGAAACTTGTATGTAGCATATAAAAAGTTATGTATTTTGAGTGACAAACCGTCAAATTAAACACGTTTCGCGAAGGAACTTTTCCAGGCATAGGAGCACAGCAAACTTCTAAACCATTTTAGCGGCTGTATCCAGATTGTGGCGGTCCGTATGATGGCGCTGGTGGCCCATACGATGGGGGTGGACCGTACGACGGTTGAGGCTGCGCTGGGGCGTAACCGGAAGGCTTTTTCTTTTTTAGCAAACCGGGGAGAAGACCCGCAGCTAAAATTTTCACGATAATAGCTTTTTTAATGAGAAGCTTCTTTAACTTGATAAAGCGCTTCTCTCGATGATGAGATGCCACCGGTACTTGGGCCGACATGGATCCTGACTGTATTGCTTTCGCTGTTAGAGTAAAGCTTTTAAGATCTTTACTGTCCTCTTCTGACGTGGCAAAAGTGATTGAGCAAGATAGCACAATGGCAATCCATAGCGTAACCTGAGGAATCATAAGTGAAATTTTTAATAAGATTTCCCACTAGCCAGTCTCCGTGTCGCCTACAAAACTATATTCTCTTACCCATCCGCAGATCCTCATTTTGCAAGTGATCTCAGAAAAAAAGTCTCTATACTTCGGAAGCACAGTTTTAGAATTTCACAGGTTGGATATTTAATGTTGACGATATGCCAGTTTTCAGGAGGACTGTTGTTCGTTTGACCGTGTCCACCAGATAACTACTTTGGTCACACCTAGTCCTCCGAAGTACTTATATAGGTAACAATATTGCACTAAATAAATTTTCACTGTAAACACCATAAATGGTGGTAGCAGACTTATGTAAAAATGGCAGATTTACACAATTGTTACAGGTATTAATGTCAACGACGTGACCAGACCCAGACTATGCCTTGCTAATGCTATGCAAAAATCTAAATGTGTGAAAATGATGTTCATTGATATCAGTTACCCAGTAGAATAACTTAATTTAAACATACATAAGATGATCCTGTCCGGTGGTATGTTTTTTGGGGTGGTAGAGAATTCAAAGGGCCCTGTTCAGGTGTTTATAACCTGTTACATAAGTTTCTCAACTTTCATCTTCTTTCCAAGGACAAATTCTCATTAGCAGCCATTTCGTTGCTCTGCGCTAAGTGTAAAGTAATCTTATCCAACAACTACAAATACCTTAAAAATAGTACATGCATCTTTTATTCATGAACAACACGGGTCAGTCGCAAAGTTGCACTGCAATAATGCTGCAAATGCGTTGGCACATGATAAGTACACACTACGTACATAAGACTCCGTTCTCAATAGTATATAGCTGAAGAGTATATGTTTTGTTATGTAACAATACAATTAGTTTTAAGTAAGTTCTTTGCATTGGATTATTGTCGAATCGACGAGGCTAAACGCAGTTTAAGTGGGACATAAATGTTTACAAATATTGTAGCAATAGCATAAACTAAACAGATTCAGTGCTTTGCTGTCAATTGTTCAAGTCCGATATTTTTGAGAATTTTTTGAGCAATGATCTTGTCGCTTCGTTTACGCTCCCTGGGCTCCATTGTCACGAAGCTTGGAGTAGAGATACATTTCATTCAACTTAACTTATGCTTTTATATGCCACGCTTTTTGGCTTGGAGTCGAAACGAACAAAATGGACATACAAACAAATACAATCACTTTAACCACTTGCCGTTGTTGGTGGCAAACCATTATTCATGGTTAAACAGTAATTAGAAGTGCGAAATGCCGTGTTTTTCGTAGTAATGCAAGTGTGTAGAACGGGACTCTAATGTGGTCATTTATGCTTTATTGTTTGAACGCGTGGTTTGGTTCAAAAATCAAAATGACCTTGGTATTAAAAGAAGAAGTCACTGTGCCGCATGGGGCTGTCTACATTTCTACAATCTCAATGGGGTACATAGCTGATTTGTCATGCCCATCTTCAGAGGATAATTGGTCATCGTTAGCTACCTGGGTGGTATTTGTTTCGAATTAAAATTAAAAGATTAAAATGCTCCGAAATGCGGAGTCTCCGCCGTTGTAAACGAACGACAAGTGATACTTAACTACACATTTAATTATGTTAAGGTGCTTGCGAACATGTAACATACTTTTTACACGTCACACATACGATTATCGAGTAGAGTGCTAATAAGTATGCAAATTGAAGGGAAGAGCTTATCGGCTTAAATCCTAGTAACATAACATTCCATCAGTTTCTGTTAGTTTTGTTCAGCTTTAAGGGGCTTTTTGGTACAAGGATCTAGTTTTCCGATACCATCGCCATACTACATTCGGGAACTGGGAACGGAAGCCATTAGTCTTACTTCCATGATTTCAAACCATATTAATTGATGAATACCAAAACATTGACATTACGACACCCAAGGAATGAATTAAGATACATGTCGAAATATGCACTTAAAATACATAATGGGTCCACAAAAAGATATAAAACTTCTAAATTTATTTTGGTGTGTTGGTAGCTTAAAAATGGAGAACAAAGAAAGCGAAATTCATGCGCGCACTCGTCGTATGAAAGTTTTGTCCAAATTCTCGTTTGTGTGAAAACATTGCATTCAAGCAAGTCTTCCTCCTTTGGAGGCGAGGACCTCCAAGCACGGGACACAAGTCTCGACCTCAACATTTATCAAATTTCTAAAGCCACATTCCTCCAAAATACGTATTATTTAGCATATTTTCTCAGCCAGAGTGCATTTTCTTCCCGTTTTGCAACACTACAATAAAAACGTGAAGTTTTGGCTTTTCATTTCTTTCATGACACCAGCCACAAGTGGACCTGCTTGAAGTATTGCGTGGCGAGTAGATCAGGTATCCTCGTCAATCTGACTGAATCTCTGTTGGAAGTGAATTTGCTTGGAATCTCCAAAACGAAAGATTATTAAAAATTAACACAACTCGAGTAATTAGTGCACGCGGTGCGGTGGAACTTGGAATTGGGATACGTTCAACGTTTGGTTACTTGAAAATTTAATTGGTGGCAAGATTGTAACAACACTAACAGTGTAACAGTCGACAGTACTTGTGAAAATTTGAAGGAAGATTGTGACTACTAACTTTTACCATTTAATACATTGGAGGGGATTTTCCAGTGCTAGCCAGTACTCGTACAGTATAACCTTTGCTTGGAAAAGGGGTCGTGAAATCCTGTTGTATCGATTACGATCAACGACAGAGACGTGGAAGCAGAAAAAAGTAATTGCTTTAACTTGATCTCTTCACGTTTGGTGCCCGGACGCCTGCGTGGAACGTTGAAGAAGGACTAAAGTTAAAGGTAAAAAACTTTCAACTTATTATGGGCTAGCTCGCACTAGTGACTAGAAACATCTTCGTACATCGCATGTTTGAAATCTGACTGATATAACTACATTCGTCAAGCCCAGAAAAATCATTTCCTTATATTATTTAAAACTTTTCTGCAAGGTTGAAGGTCAGTCAGTCATCAGTCCATCGTCGAAAACATCCAACATTTGCAAAATTTGCCCTCATATTTCGTGAACCATTCTCTGAATTCCATAATATCGTATATTCCCCGCTTATCTTAGTGAATGTCAAATGTTGAGCGTATCTACGTGTCGCGTCTCGCGTGCCACATTTATATTGTGTAGTATACTATGGATATATTTTAATTGATTCTAACATGACTTTGGGAAACGTTTTTGGATTAAGTTAGCACATGACGTGGTATACTGTATCATAAATACATCATCCATATTGCTTTATATGCAACTTCAACCAATCCGAAGGTTGATTGAAGGTGCTTGGCTTAGTGATTCTGATTGTGACATGTTTCGGTTTATTGGTTAGCTGCAGAATATTTGCGAAATGGACTCTGACAAAAAGGAACCTATCCGAGGAAGAGCACGAGGGCGGGCCCGTGGAGCATCCCCCTCTCCTCAAGATCCGAACACCGGGCGCGATGTGGGGCAAGAACTACCCGCTCTGGAATTAATTCGGGAGGAATTTGTAGCAAATTTGCCGTCATCTCAAGGAAATGCAGGCGATTCTACAACACATGGTGTTCATCAACACATGTTTGGAGGGAATGGGAATGGAGGAAGCGTTAGTGGGAGTGGCCATGAGGATAGTAGCAGTGGAAGCAACGGAAATGGCCATCGAGGACGAATGTCTCCAGCTGAACGTCAGGGATCTCCACGCGGTGTCGGTCCAGGAGGAGGCTCGCGTGAAAATACAGAATATATTATGCCGGACTACATCAGTTCAAGGCCACAAGATTGGGACAAGAGAGGGAAGTCTGGAAATATCACAAGGGTCGTAGCAAACTATTATGACTTCCGTAAGCATCCGGAATTTCAGATGACCTTGTATGCCGTGAAAGTTGAACCAGAGGTGGACGAGAATTGGATGGTGAAGAAGTTAATTCGCACCAAAGCGGAACGCTTCCAAGCTTACATTCTTTCCGGGCGGCAGCTATTTACCACGCGCCCCGTAAAGGAGGAACTTCTAACTTTTCATGCTGCGTTGGAAGACGCTCCAGATCGACTATTCACAATTACTTTGGAATTCAAGCGAATTGTGGGCGAAAGCGAAGGAGTTGTTCTCCAGTTCTACAACATTGTCGTTCGTCAAATGCAGGAGTTAATGGAATATAAACTTCTAGGCCGACATTACTTTGATCCAAACCAAAGAGTCCCATTCGCAAGTTGGAGATTGGAGTTGTGGCCCGGGTTTTCCAATTCAATCCGACAGCAAGAAAGTGCCCTCATGCTTAACGTTGACTCTTGTTGGAAAGTTCTGCAAACAGAAAGCGTCCTAAAGAAAATGGCTGCAATACGGCAACAATATCAAAGTGATTATACAGAACCTTGCAAAGCGGAAATTGTTGGCATGATGGTGATTACGATGTATAACAAGAAAGCCTACAAGATTACCCGAATAGACTTCCAGGCCAATCCGAATTCTACCTTTGAAACAAAGAAAGGCCCTAAACGGTATGTGGATTATTACCGAGAGAAGTATAACGTAACCATATCCAACTTGGCGCAACCTATGTTGGTAAGTGAACCACGGGCGAGAGACATTCGGCGGGGTCAGACCAACGACATATATTTGGTTCCGGAACTATGCTTTCCTTGTGGACTGAATGATGAACTGCGTGGAAACTTTCGCTTAATGAAGGATCTTGCATCGTGCTTGCATATGCCACCCACGGAACGCGTTCAGACCATGCAGAACTTTATAGCCGGTGTGAGTCGTAATCAAGAGGTAAGTAAATTGCTAGACATAAAAACATAAAGTAATGCTAAATAATGAGTGTTAATGTTTACTCTGCCATTAACTCGGTAAAAATATTTGGTATGATATATAGATTCAGAAGATGATAAAGAACTGGGGAATTGTGGTTGCAACCCGACCCGTAGAAACCCCTGCTCGATACCTTCCTGCAGAGAAAATTATCTGTGGTGGTGAAAACATAGTTCACCCGGATGAGAAGGCGGACTGGACAAACGCCCTAAGAAGTGGGTTAATTAATTATCGCCATTTGTATAACTATAATGTTCTATAACTCGAATTGTAATTTATAAATATTTAATTTAGTAAAAAATTACTAGATGTCGTATTTTGACTCGTGATTGACTTTTTTTAATTAGACCAAAGGATGCGCTCTGCTGCTGGAATAGGAAAGTGGGCAGTCGTCGTTACCTCCAGAGACAGCCATGGACTTGGAAACTTGATTGGAACAATGCAGCGGGTTGGTACCCCGTTAGGATATCAAATTTCTCAGCCTACGGCGACGTAAGTTACAACTGTTTTGATTATGCACAATACTTTTGGTACACAACCGGTGGTTATGTTCAAAATCATTTTGTAATAAAGACAGAGGACACGGACGCTGGTAGAATCTATATTTCGGTGGCTTCAAATGATAACTACTCTGTGTTTTTAAACTGTATATTCGTTTTTTACAGAATTCATATCAACGACAATCGCGCAGCTTCATACGTACAAGGTGTTAATGACGCAATGGCTAAATGTGGTGGAAAAGTTGACCTGATGTTCGTAATTTTAGGCAGCAACAATGCTGACACGTATGCTGCTGTGAAGAAACGATGTGCTATCGATTTTGGTGGTAAGTGTTATTGTTATTTGATAATATGTACGTTAAACTTGATGCAAAACGAAGCTAAGAATGCACGAAAGAATCTTTTTGTGGTAGTGCCAAGCCAGTGTTTTCTCGGAAAGAATTTAAACAATCGAGGGTTGATGTCTATTTGCACCAAAATGGTGATACAAATGAACGCGAAACAGGGAGGGGAACCGTGGGGAGTGCCCAATCCATTAAAGGTGAGAAGGGATCCAAATCGTTTTTCTAATTTTATTTTGATAAAAAGTTTGCTTTCCGAACGATTGGTGTATTTTCGGGCATTTATCATTTGAATTGCTAGACAATGATGGTACTGGGATATGACGTACATCACGCTGGACAAAATTCGAAAGGAGGTATGAGTGTGGGTGCAATGACGGCGACAATAACACCTACCCTTGGAAAATACTTTTCTACCGTGTCCAAACTGCCCTCAAGAGAAGAAGTCGCAACTACAGTTGCCTCCATGTTTGACAGTAAGTTATAGTCAGAATTACTATAAGAACTGCAACGTTACTTCTTCCCGTTGTTCTTTCTCGCTTACTTATACAAAAATAGATATTTTTGCCAAATGTACAAAAAATGAGATAATTCGGTAAGAAATTGCAAATAACTGCCAATTTTGTCACCCACCCTTAATCTTAATCCATGAAAATGTCTTACGCAGAATGTCTCAACGCTTACTTTGAGACGAACCGAAGGCTTCCTGACAGGATTCTGATGTACAGAGATGGTGTTGGCGAAGGACAACTTCACGATGTTTACAACCAGGAACTTGAGGGTTTCAAGGTAAATTTAATAACGAAAACAAGAAATGCGATTAAGGAAATCAAGGAAATGTTTGAGGGACAGTTGATTTGATTGATTTGATTTGACTGTCATCGTAGGCACGGATTAAGGCCAACTACGCGGAAAAGCAGCAAGGAGCTCCCAAGCTTACGTACATTATTGTAAATAAGCGAATTTGCACTCGTTTTTTCGAAGGTGCTGGAAGGGATGCTTACAATAACCCCAAACCAGGTTTGGTTGTGGATGACGTTGTTACTCGGCCTGAAAGGTAAAAAATCGCAACCCCAAATAAATGACCTTGGATGTTAAAATATTATGTTGTTAAAACCATGGGGTTAAAACTATTTTCCTATTATGTTAAAACAAATTCTAAAACACATTTTCATCCTCCATCCAGATACGATTTCTTCCTGATTTCTCAAACCGCCAGACAAGGCTGCGTCGGACCGACATACTATAACGTGATCTTCGACGAGTCTGGATTAGACGCAGACAAGATTCAGTTATTCACATACAAGATGTGCCATTTGTATTACAATTGGACGGGAACCGTGGCTGTACCTGGTCCTTGCCAGAATGCGCACAAGCTCGCGTTCTTGGTTGGAACGGCTCTACGTCGACCTGCCAGCAATTCTTTACAATACTTGCTTCATTTTTTGTGAAATGGACGTTTAAACTGCTATTACGATGAAGTTACATAATAATCTTTGTAATCAAGTGAGTAATCTATATATAGTTTAGTTCATACTTTTACGGGAAGACCTTCAAATAATCATACCATAACTGTAATTCTGAAGTATTTAATTGTACGATCCAAATTGCCTCCAAATATCTCCAATATGGTAATCCATCTTTGTGACTAGATATATCTACATAATAATTTTGTTAATTCTAATAATTCCCATAATTAAGTAATTTGGTTAATCATAATACTGGAGAATATTAGCGAATGTGTTTCCTGCTTTGGTGTCTAAAAATAAAATGTCATTGTGTGAAACTGTGAATGCACAATTTAGCCAAATGCACATAAAATTCACTCATTTTGCATAAATAGTAGGCATCAGTGGCGTCATTGTTGCAGTTCCGTGTATTTACACACAAGCACTAGCTTCCATACCACGTCTTCGGCTTCAAGAGAAGAAACGTATGAAGTCCAAGTAGGTCCTTGTCGTTATCAGCAATTTACGTGCATACCTGCCCCCATCCAGAGAAGTAGAATTGTACATACACACACACAATCAATCTTATCTCACTCGACTCCCAAAACTCTTCCTGTGGATCCTTCGCATGCATTTATACACTTCTGCGCATTCATTCGCATGCATTTTTGTGGTGGTGCATCCGGGATACATACTCAAACTGCACGCTGTCACCTGTGCACTCTCTGTTTTATTTCTGGTGGACGTGTATCAATTTTTTTTTGCCCCCACGGCTTTCCCAAAACTTCATCCTCCATCCCCTCAACGTCAACATGGCTCTACCCTCCGCACGGAGGCCGAAGGAAGTGGAGGAGGAATTGAAGGAGGAAATGAAAGTGGCCCAACGTGAAAAGTTTAAGGTTCTTACAAGTTCGGAAATATTTTTGCGAGCGATGACAAAGTGGTTTGAGGACCTTGCTGAGAAGAAGAAGCGGAAAGTGACTCCACTCTTGCTGAAACGGAAAGCTGTGAGTGTTTGTTTTGTGAAGAAGATTATCTACGACCGTTTACCCGTCGATTGGGTCCAACAGCTGAAGAATAGGTGCAAAGGAAAGTTGCGATTGTACGTGAAGAAGAAGAAAAGTGAGACCGAGAAGAAACCTGAGGTGAAGGTTAAGGTAATAGTAACATTAAACCAGAAATATTTAATTGCCATAAATAAAAGATACTCTGAACATAATTACAATGATATTTGTTTTTTTAAATTGAAGTATGAAAGTCGCTCAGCACGCTTATCGAAAGGGAGGATGAAAACGGAAGGGGAAGATGTGCCAGATGGGACGTGGGGTGGAGATGGAGTATTCAAAATGGAAACCCCGATTTTAGTTAAGGCTGAAAGTGACGCTGTTACCCCTAATGAAGTCGATTTTTATTTACGCAACGGCGCATTTACTTATCCCACCCCGACCACCTCCAAATCGGAGACTCGGCCAGCCCAACAAGTGAAAAAATCGAAAATAAAGAAATTTATTGATCTGAGTGCTGATCCAGCACCTCCACGCTGGATATCGGCGTATGCCAAAGGAATACTTTTACCTCGAGTGCTGACCATTTACTCAACGGAGGATTCCAATATTCTTTTCTATGATTACAATCCAAAATTGAAAGTATGTAGCCGTTAAAGGCATTCATATTTAGAAAACTATTTGTAAGTATTGTGCTTATGATTTTTCAGAAGAGAATTTTTGTCGTACCGCTTTAGATTTTAGATACACGCTTTAGGTCAGGATTTACTTAAATTCGAAGTAGCTTTCACTTGAAAACTCCTCGAAGTTACTTGTAGTAAATGATCTCCCTTCCTTATAGATAATTACATAGAATTCCAGGCGTCACTGTTTGTTTTTGGTTTCACAGGACTCTTCTGGAAAAGTTCTTAAGATGGCCCCACAACCTCGTCACGGATACGACGCATTCACAATAGGAGAGGACTAGTGGCCCATTCAGACAACAACTGAAGTGGAGTTGAACAGTTTTATGTAGCATCTCGACGAGGACAAGCTGCATAGTTTGAAGCACCTTCAAGAAGCTGCTTTATTCCATGTTACACGCTGCCGTATGTGAATACCAGCGTCTTAACTCAACTCGGTTAACTCGTTTCATGTTCATGCAAAAGGTTTAGTTGAACTTTCATGAATAAATTGTACATAATCGTATGCTTTGTGGTTCATCGTCTTCTTCTCCACCACATCACCAGATCAGATCACCACACACAACGTGTTTTCTTCGATTCATACACAAGTGCACTCCGTGCACTGATCGTACTTGGTCGGGCTATGCTGTCGGAGGAGCTTCACAATACATGTAATTCTGACCGGCACGTCTCGGGATGGATTCATTCACCAGAGCTTCATATCTGAGCATATACTTGACTTCAAATGCCAACCAGTTCATTAGTTTAGTTATATCTCTCTCTCTTGGCACACTCATCGCTCCTTCATGGAAATTTCTTTATGGTTCTCCTTTCCATATTTGCATACATTTGATTGTTGCGATCATTTCAAACTTTCACACAAGTCAAATTTGATATATATTTAGTCTGTTCACAGCGCTAAAGAAATAGACTTGTCCCTTTATATATATAGCCCCACTGGCTTCAACACCGGAACCGAACGTGCAGCGTGTTGGATTATTGTTCCTCGAATTGTGCTGTGGTTTCCAGTGTCTCCATTGAGTTTTTTGGGTGACATTTCTTTGACTTGAACTTTGGTGTAATTCGTGAGCAATCTTCATACTACGGGATGACGGGTAAGAGAGAAGATCGGGTTAAATATATTGCATAACATACGAACATATACTCTTCCACTTTTTGAACATACATACCATAATAAGATCGAGTCCGAATTGTGTGCTTACATAAACCTGCACTTGCACAGCAAATACTGATACCACGTTGCTTTTCAGATATTTTTAGACATAAAGATCGTCATTCTAATGTAATACAGAACTATATTTCTTCTATTCTGAAGAGAACCAATACCTATGACACGTATGCCTTGCTCCTGGAATTAGATTTTTAAACCTACACAATCAATAACAACGCCGGAATTACATGCATCAGGGTACATAAATCCTCAATTTCGTTGAAGATCCAGTGTAGTGGGTTTTCTTATTCTTATTGTATAGCAATAGCAAATACAATTCATTACCTAAACTAAACTACGCCTCAGCAGTACACTTTTCTTCCAATAAAAGTTACTCTCTTTCTTAGATTTCTGTGAGATACAATGAAGTAGGTGAAGGTGTGTGTATGAGCTAGCTGATATCAAAATTATTGTACGTAAAGCAGCAAAGATTTAACCTTTCGGCTGTATAGCCCACTGAGGTATTAAAAAATCAAGAGGAGCTCTGTCGAGAGCTGGCCTTGTTAACTAGATATTTTGTCTGTGATCTTACGGTTGAAATCCTAACG
>JAQFZW010000753.1:0-43619 GCA_034687055.1 Heteromurus nitidus | reverse complement strand
TTACATAAGAATATAAACACTTGTCTTTTGTCAACATCCCACACTGGAGTGACACAGGGGTAACGGGATTTTCATATTTTTTTGCGTAATATGTATAATAATATGAAGTGAAGAGAAGTGAAGATGAAATAATGTTACTTGATTTTGCAAACACTTTAAAATTGCAATAATGTTCTTTTCATTGCTTTGAAACTGGGATAAGAGTTTTTATATTTTTTATTGCTCATAAAATCTGTCAACAGGTCTCCGAATACTGTAAGGATTTTATCATTTCACCCCGCAACATCTTCAATACGCAATCTCGACACATTTTTTCTCATTCTAATAGCATTTGCATTTACTTGATCACATTTCGTAGGACGATATACGATACACTTATCCAGACAATAATCATCAGACCCTGTCTGATTCGAGAAGGAGCCCACAGCCTCGCAGGATTCTAGGTTACTAGGAGTCCTAACATGTCCCTAAGACAGACCGAAGTTGCCAAGGAAAAAGTTGATGGGATTCTATAACACGCAAACCAATATAAAACGGCGTACTGAGTTCCAAACCTGAAGTCATGGTAATATAGATCCACTTTATGCATTTTGCGTCTGATACGAGCCTTTCCGAGAACTGCAAGAAATATAACTATCGCCCATTGTTAGAGTTATTTGTGACGGTGACGTGCATGTAATAGTAATGAGTTCCAGTGAAGTTTAGAACTTCAACAGACTTCCAATTCAAGTCAGCATTTCAGCGTTGCACACCTGCAGACCCCCGGTATCACGAGATTTGCCTCCTTTTTTTATAAAACTTGGTTTTTTTTGAATTGGTAAGGTCATCCTTCGAATTTTTTATTGTCATTGTGAATTAATGCAAGTGTGGTTTAGAAGTTAGCTGAATTACGTTGGTAGTTAAATCATGAAAGATTTGCCTACTTTCAGAGAGGAAATTGCAAATTGAAGTTTCAAAAATGACGACCGAAGAAGATCTCGAACGTGTGAAGTGTTGGGAGAAGGCGGTGGCTTGCTGTATGCCCTGCGGGTTGGTTTGGTTCAAGGAGGGGCAGGGCTCAGCGTGTTGGTTTAACATCCTGTTGGGATGTTTTTGTGGACCTTGCGTCGGTGCTTGCCACGCTTGCACGTACGTTGGAAAACCTTCAAAACCCGACAGCCCTTGCCAAATAATTGCAAACCAGGGAAGGGGTAACGGTCAGGTTATCACCAACCAGCCTCAACTTTGAACAGTTAGAGCTACAAAACTACTTTCCCGTATTTGCAATTACTTTTTAAAATGTATGCAAACCTATTGTTACTTTCTGTCATATTCATTTCTACTTATATATCGCCCACAAAATTTTACCGCGATAAGTGTGCTTCCAAATTACTTGTGAAATCTTGCTTGTTCATCTGAAATAAAAATAAATCGCAAGGCAAAGGTTGCTAACATGTTAAATACTCAATCCATATACGCATGTGAATCCCTGCGTAATTTAGTGTGCATAATTAATGTTTAACATATAAACAACCTACACTAGTTTTCTGTCAGCATATCTGAAAACAAATGGCTGCAAATTGTTTTAAATTTTTAATGAGGTTCCTTAAAATTTAAAGTTTAAACCATACTTCTTTTTCGAGTGAGTACACTATAAAATCATGCATGCCTATTTTTTTCATTTAGCAGATATCCAAATAACCAACACATCAATGCATAAAATATACCTCAAGTTAATGCCTCCATTTGTGCATGGTTAAATTCAACACATGCAATGAAAGCATTCAGTAATGAGGATATAATAAAGAATTTGTTCCACTTGTTTGTGTCATAATGGAACACGGTATACTTATCATAATCTGAACCCACTGGAGCAGAAGCAAAAGCAGAAGCAAGCATTACAAAGTACAACACGTCAATGTAATTGTCAACGTCGTAGTATTGTAGCATTGTCGTTATATGTTATGCACAAAGCAGATTTACTACCTGATTTAAACAATCGTCAATGAAAGTCATGAACGTCCCTCGATTCGAAGGAAACAAAGGATATCCCGTATGCAGAGTTAGCTTTTGACAACCTCTTTCAAATTTCTTCACCAAACTTCTACTTGTCACAATATTCGCAATCCGCTTCTTGAAAGCGATCGACCTTTCAGTCAACTCAGATATCATGGCAGCTTCGAAAAACTCTATCGCGAAATCGCCTATTATTCCAATAATCCCAATAATGATAAGAACTGGAATTTTACTCAGGATTTTTTCTATGTCACAAATGATACAGGCATACATGACCACTACTGCCACAGTCCTAGTGGCAAAATGATGAGCAGTGATGAGTAAATGCCTGAATATTTTGTTGATCCCGTTGGTTGCCACCTGCAAGCACTTGTAAATATGAATCATCTCGATAAGATTCATATTGCCCATTAGTGTCTGGACTTCATTAGTCAACCCTCCCAAAAGTAACATATTATGTCGGGGAATTATGGTGACTAGTTTTAACCAAAAGTTGGTTGATCGCATGTAGATAATAGCAAAAAGGAGATAAATTGCCATTGTGTTTGAATATATGAAGGCTGCGACAGAGACGCTGATTGCCACCGGAATGAATTTTGGCTCAAGTTGTGGCTTCATTTCCAGAACATCCGCCATCATGCGATGTGCAGGCTCGAACTCACTAAAGATCACAAATCCATACATGATCGGAATGCAGATGGACATGATCACCGTTGTCGCAACGAGGCCTTCCGAAGTTAGGTTGTATTGTTTGGCAAGCTGTACATGCTGAAGTTGGTCCCTGAATTTTCCTATGTTAAAAATTAAAAGTGCAAAAAACATTGATATTTATACTTCAATATGCACATTAGTATCTATCGATCTATGTAGTTTCCGATGCTTACGTTGGAGACCTAAGTCTGCCTCTATTTGTTGATTGAAATACTCGATTATGTCCTTTCGATAGTAGAGCATGTGATATGTGAGCAGTGATAGCAGCAAAATTAGTCCGACCGTACACCAGCTAATTGCCATTAATAGCTTCCACTCATCGTCCGTGTACTCTGGTTTCACATTCCCAACTTCAGGAATATTTTCGTGCAAGAAGGATTGCTGCACGAGGTAGACCGTCAGAAATAAGATATACCATGAAAATCCAATTGTGCTTAGGCAGTAATTCCAGAAGCTAATTGTTCTGGAAAGAGTTAGCCGATTCGTTTTCCAGTCCCAGGAGAGAGGGGAACAGAAAACCAAATCCATTACAGCCACTCTTAGCTTGCAGTAGGATAGTATCCGTTTGGTAATCATTGTCGTTAAGATCTACTCTACCCAATTGGAACTCTACAATAAGGACGATAACTTTTGAAGTTTTGTTCAGTAGTGATGTGCATGCACATGCATATGCATATGTATGTATATATATGACGTTGGATGAAGATGGATAAAAAATTTTCACATTAATGATCTCCCGAGAACTAAAATTGTCTGTGACACATCTCCGACCATTTATAAACCTGTACGTGGGTTTTCACACATTTAACTATTTCAAAGTACCTGGTTTAGACATTTAGGAACAACAAAAATATAAAGTTGTGTTCAATGCATATCTCTAAATTCATAGATATACTAAAATATTCAGTATATGAAAGTAAAATGCATGTTTTCTGGAATAGTAATTTATTATTCATGTTCACAAGTACCTCTTTCTGTTCTGCCCGAGTCGAATTAAAGAATAAAAATAAATATTCTTAACCTTGTTCTTTTACATTATAGATCAAGGTCATACATGTTTAGTCTGCGGACTAACTCAACAACTAAACATGGTATAAAATTAAGTAGCCGAGGCTAAATTATATACTTACGGAAGCGGTTTCAACAATGCATGCAAGAGATTGTTGGAATCGAATATGGGACATTTTCACTAAACTTGAGAGCATGCAATCTGTTACAATTTTATCTTCTTTTTCATTAAATAATTAACAAGTCATCTGTGAAATTGAAGTTTGCGATTACGATACGATAAGCTCAAATACTATCAATTAGGCCGTTTCTTGCGTTTGAAAGAAATATTTTGAAGGGCGAAATTAAATCAGAGTTCATCTTTACCAGGAATTACACCAGTCTTCAAAACCTCATCGATCTGATCCCACAAAGCCATTCGTTCTTGGAGAGGCTCCGCCAAAAATTCATGCTCATTTTTTAGGTAAAGCCAGTTGATCACTTCTGATCTAATTTCTTTTGTACGTAAAGGCTGCCACCTTTGTCCGTTTAATTCAAATCCAGGATTTCTATAATATCAAAAAATGTCATGCATCTAAATACTTAAATATTTATTGACCAGACATGATATTAACTATTAATGAATATATCGTTTCGTTAAAAATGTTAAACATGAGTTTTACCCGGTATTTGCAAAATTTACCCACAACTTTACAAGCAATTTTGAGAATACTTCACTTTCAGAATCTTGTGGAAACGGTGGATATTTGAAGTCCGTAAACAAGTAGCTCAAATCATCTTTTTACAACACCATAAATTATTAATATTCAGTTTTGATTCCACCTCCTCACGTTTTTCGTGAAAATTTTGTATATATTTTCTTACCAGCGTGTGTCATTCCTATGATAAATAATATATCAGTTAAAAACTTGAAAAATCGTATGTCTTAACAATTTTTCTAAATCAGAAAAAGTACCTAAAATTTCTTCAAAGCCAAAGAAATTGGCTTGTGACCATATGCCTTTGAAAGCCAGCACGGCCAGATAAACAGGAGCATGTTTTGCATGCATCAGTGCTGTCCTTCGAGTCCTATGTATAAACCCACTATCCGAGTAAATATTTGTTAAGTTCATCAATGTCTCCTTTCCAACTGAGCGTGTTTCGAAATAGAAATCTCTAAGTTTTTGTGCAGCCCATGTCTGGGCTACTTCAGAGGGACTGAACTCCTTGTCAAGCATAAAGGCTTTAACTGCGGCGGACGTCCAATTTTTATTGAATGCTTCGATTAGTTCAGGCGATGCTAGTACACCTGTGTACAGAAAGAATTATGATTACAATTTATTTGCCGTTTTTTCAAAGTTCAAAATTGACCGTTTATTATGGGCACCTAGGGTGTTCAGCAGAAGTCCTTCCAAGTTATTCACTGTCATCATCAAAGGAACTTTGGCAAACTTCCCTTGTTCATAGAGTGCTCGCGGAGATTCTGTTAGAAACGCTGGTTTATCCACGGATCCTTCGGGCTCAATGACTGGACCATACGCTATCAACGAATCTATCGGAGTTGCCTGAAAATGAATATATATGTCCATGAATAAGTTTAAGTTCAACCTGATAACGGTCACTGCGATTACTGATTTTTACATCCATTTCCCACTCACCTGAAGCTGAACTTCCACAATTTCTTTCGCAGATTTAGTTTTTAAGCATTCAACGATTTCCCGACTTGAGGCTGTCGGACAATTCAGTGCGCTGGCAAGTTTAATCGCAGACTCTTTTGGCTTCTCAACTATAGACCATCGGTCAAGGGCAGTCCCACTTTGGCATATAGCTTGCTTAAACAATCCTATGTGATGAGATCATATTAATTTATCAATAATATTAATACATAAGTAATAAATTATTTGTCAATTCGGTTGCACTAACCCGAACTCATTGGAGAAAGTATGTGTCCAGAAACGGATGCCGAACCAGCACTTTCTCCAAACAGCGTCACACGATATTTATCCCCTCCAAAATATCTGACATTTTCTTGAATCCATTGTAACGCCGCATTTTGGTCCTTTAAACCGAGGTTGTCCGAAAGTACTTCGCTGTCAAGCATGCTTAGAAATCCTGAAATATAGATATGTATTTCAATCTTGTTAAGAATGATGCGCATAAACTACTCCCTGTGCTTTCCTATGAACCTTAGCACCTACCTAGTGCAGCAAGACGATAAGAAAATGTGACAAATACGACATCGTGATCCATTATAAATTCTGGCCCATTTTCATATGCGAGCCCAAACTGAAAGCCGCCACCGTGAATGAATGCTAAAACACTTAAATTAGCAGTAGGCTAGAGGAAATAGTGACATACAGACATGTATTTCTTGAGGATAACTCAATATTGCGTTTGAAGTTTGAGCTTTCAAGGCTGTGCTTTAGCCCAGAAAGTGAAATATTGGCTAACCTTTGGCGTAAATACATTGATGTACAAACAGTCTTCACTTCCCTCCGTCAATTGACTAGTTAGATTAAACTGGACGCATTTTGACCTGTAACTTGTAGCGTCATAAATGCCTTCCCAGCTTGGTGGAGGACGTCTTGCCGGCTGTATAATAATATGCTCCCTTAGAGAGCTGCTAGCCTGTACATTATTTAATTTATTGATAGCATGAACGAATGTCAAACCTGGAATCTTTCAGGCTGCTGAACATAGGGTATTCCCATAAACCCATAAAACTCTTTTCCACTCCTCGATCTTAACACCTTCCCTTGGACTAGACCTTGAGGAAGTTTTACTTGAGATGCTTGACAAGCTACCCTGTCTACTCCATAAAGAACTGTAACTGCCGCTGTCCAGACGAGCAGTATCGTATAATTCTTGCTGCTGAACATAGCTGCATTTATTTTATTTTTTGAAACTTTCACACTTTGAAAAGAAGGCACGTGTATAGGCCAAACTCAATGCAATCATCAAGTTTCGGTTGTCGAGTGCTCCACAGTTGAAAGTACAACTGGGAAAAGGTCTCATGATCGCTCGCTTGTTTATGCTTTATCATTCAAAACAAATAACGAATCGATAATTTTACCGCATGAGTGTTTGATGTTGGCTATTTGTTCAGATATCATTCAGTTCACCTTCCCTAATTGTTTTACACTTGTGCATGCATGTACAACCTATATCTTATTTCTGATATATTCCATGGATTATTATAACGTGTGTTCTCGTATTAGTTCAGTTTACACTGTCATGTTGTTGAATACAGTAAAGAGTTGGACAAATATGAAAAGAAGTTTAAATGGATTTCTACATTGCTTCGTGGCATATACTGAACTGATGCTAATGTTCTGTCAGATTTTGTTTGTTGTTTTGGTGCACGCATGTAGCAATGTTGAAGATGTGAATTGAAAACTCCAGCAAAGCTTGTATGATCTCTTGCCTTGTTTAGAAAATATATGATTATGATGTGACAAGGCATATATGGAATTATGGGGTTTGGTTGGTAATGTCGGTAGCAATATGTTCATTTGAGTAGCTTAAAGCTTTTATTCAAACGTTGTCTTTCGTCCTCTTCACGCATTGACAAAATGACGTGAAATGACACATCTCCTAACAAATTGGACCCCATGAAGTTGCACAATATCCACACTTATATTTCCTTTGTATTTTAAAGTTAATTGGGACCACGATTCATAATTTTTTTTACTAGGCGAGTGTTTCTCTTACGTATCTACGTATATCTTATATACCACGATGCTTATTTGCACTTTAATTTTAAGGCACGATTCTTCTTTTAACGTTGTATTTGTTGTTTCAAATCATAAGCTCAATTCTTCACAATTTCTTCCAGCAACAAATGATCGTAAATGAGTCAGGGGCAAGGCAAAACGGTTTTGTTCCATCCGAAGCAATATACGTGTTTACCTGAAATTCACTCAGGGTTTCATACCCATGAAGGTCTCGTCCTATTTGCTACAAAAGAAGATTTATTTCCCTTTTTTGTCTGATTGAAATTGAAAATACTTATGAAATTAATATTTACCATTGTTAAGGGATTTGTATTAGTTGTGAGAATGCCAACGAATGAGTTTCGTTTGGCGAGCAAAATGTTTTGCTCCTCCATGAATTCTATCAAGGCAACTCTCTCTGAATTATCGACGTCTTCTGGTGTGCCCATCATGAAACTGTGAAGAAGTTTACCTTTCCCTTGGGGTAATCGAGGTCTTTGTTGAGACTCGACGTGTTCTTTTCGTGTAAAAACATGAGGTCTTCAATGCTTTGCCAAGAATGTGATAATGTGATTGTTATAGTCCTTTCAAATATTAACATGAGCAGCCAATTCATACCTAAAAAGTCCATCACATAGTTAATTCCAGTGCTACTACTCTCTGTTCCACTCGGCTCGTCGTAAACGTCAAAACTTAAACTCACTGCAACAACTTTTGCACTATCGGCTCGTTTCACAATGAATCTGAAAGGAAAAAACTTTTGTTAATGAACAATAGGTGTTTTACGATATGATCTCAACAGAAAACAATTTTTTTCATACGAAAGTTGCTTGTCAACTATATCTTTCCAAATTGACTTGATTAATGTGACGTAGTCATCATATGAAACATTCACGTATGCTTCCAGATCACCTTTCTTCGAAAAACTGTAGCTGATGATGCTAAAATTGTGGAAAAAATGGTATTACTGAAATTTATTTCTATTGTATATTAATCTTAAATGGTTGCGTAAATTTCCTTACTGGACAACCTCTTCTTGATCTTCCTCTATCAGAAGGGACACGATATATTTGCCACTTTCCTCGTGACCAAGTAGACCTCGATCATCCTCGCTCTCAGAGATACGCAGCAGAATGTCTCGTATGGTATGCGCTAAAGTGAAATCAGGAATACTGATGTAGTAGCCTCGCTCTCTTAATTTTACAATTACAACAACGGTGTTCAACGAGGTTCCTCCAACATTGAAGAAGGAATCGTCCAAATGTTCTGCGATTGTTAGTAACGAAGATCCAGTGACGTCAGATATTATCTCAAACAACACCTTTGCTGGAGTAAGCTTATCGGTTGGAATGCAAAGAGAGGTCCAGTCATAGAACTCCTCTTGGTTTTCTACTTCCGCTTCAAACATTTTCAAAAGTCGTTGTCTATCTGTTTTCCCATTTACGAGGAGTGGGATTTCCTTGATTAACCGTACGAGAGGTCTCTCGTAGTCTCTAAGAGCTCCTGTCAGTTTCGGCTGAAGTTGGTCTGGAGTTGTGTCGGTAGAGGTGGGAACAATATATGCGACGATAGTCTATCAGAAAATTGTATTAGCTTTACCAAGTGACACATATGTAAGTACACATATTCAACTTTCCCCGTAAGAATGTGGAATTAATTAATATACGCACCTGATCATTTTGCCCAGGATGGTGACATAGAACTTTGACTTTGGAAACAGAATCAAACTCTGATAGCGTTGCTTCGATCTCAGAAAGATCCACTCGATATCCTCTGATTTTGATTTGAGAATCAATTCTCCCTTCAAACAGTAAAGTTGATTCACCATTTGGCAAGATCGCAATTTTTCCGAAATCTCCAGTCCTGTAGATTGTGGCGTTATCTGAAAAGGGATATTACATATATGCAATGTATAAACAATTGATTGAAATTCATTTTGACAATCGTTTCCATTTGAGCCTTGCTGGCTTAATTGTACCTAGGTCTGAGGACTTGGCCAAAATATTATTGAGAAACTTGTCAGACTCCGTAACTCCAACGTATCCTTTGGCTAGATTACTGCCAGAAATGAATATCTCCCCCATTGTTCCGTCTTCAACAAGTTCAAAGTTTTCATTTAAAACGTAAACGTTTGAATTTTGGATAGGATGACCTGATTTAAAAATCACCCGACGAATTAGATTTTATTCCAAGAAAAGTAGTTCTGCTCTACTAGTATCTACAAAGCGTGGTGGGTGCAATATTTTTACCGATTGGTACCCGCCTCTCGAGAACTTTATTATCAACATCTGCAATCGAACAATAGGTCACAAAAGTCACATCCGCCATTACCTCAGTCGACCCGTAGAAATTGCAGAGCGTAACATTTTCCGGGAAAATACTGAAAAACTCTTTAAATTAAAATCATGCATTGCACTCGTTAGTAGTAGAATGCTCTCATAATCATAATTACAGTTAATTATTAAAAACGTATCTACCCACCATTTACAAGGTCATACGTCAAAGCTTCGCCCGAGCAAACCCAAAACCTAACCAAGTTGAGTAGTTTCGAACCTTCACTTTTTCCAATAATGCTAATTGTTTGGAGGATTGCTTTAAGCAATGACGGGACCACAACCACTCGCGTAATATTGTACGCGTGAAGTTTCTCCATGAACAGGGGTGGTTGTGATGTGATTGTTTTGTCGAATACCACAAGTTGATAACCTTGTAACAGTGGCCCAAATATCTGTGTGAACATTTAATGCAAATGATAATTCATATTCTCAATTGCAATTCCTTAAAGTGCTACTTGTTAGTGCATATTTATACCTCCGCAACAGAATCAACAAATGTTAAGGATGTTTTAAACACGCATTTCTCCGAAGGCATGAATGGAAATTCTTTCCACTGCCAGCTTAGGCGGTTCATAACAGACTTGTGGCTTAACCGAACACCTTTGGGCTCACCGGAACTGCCTTCGGAAGGAATTATTCAGTTGTTTTAAAACATACATCTCAATTTCTGCCATAAATCATTTATAACTTACCGGACGTGTATAAGATAATTGCGGTTTCTTCAGAACGATTTTGGCTGCAATAATTACTAGATGCATTTTTCATAATGACTTTCGGACTGGTGGGAGTGATCCTTCTGTACAACTCCTCCGTGCTAATTACTGTAGTAAATTCTTGCACAGATTGGAATTTACCCAGGATATTAGTTCTTCCATCACAAATCACCAACAATGGTCTACAATCTTTCACAATTTTGGTGATTCTGGCTTCCGGAAATGTTATATCAAATGGAACGTATGCAGCTCCAGCTTTGAGTATTCCCAAGAGTATTGTTATGAGCTTGTCAGACGGTTGTATGCACACCCCAATTACACGATCTCCGTCCGGATTAAGATTTTCGACGGATTGAACAATTTCCAAAAAAGCATCTGCAATTTTTGAGGATATGTCTTCGAGTTGCTGAAATGTATGCTGCTTCTCTCCGTCAACCAGGGCAAGATGAGAAGGCTGAACGGTTCCCGTTGAGAGCCCATGAGTGAAGTACCCGGTGAGAGTTGTATCATTCGGAAAACTTCGGGGTTTTCCTTGCAGTATTGATTTTCCTTGAGGAAAATGAACATATTTTTAAAATATAATAATAAAATATATTTATTAGTATGAGAATCAAAGTATAATCAAATTTAAGTCCCAAAAATGGCGACTGAATTCCACTCACCTTGAAACTTATTTTCCATATTACAGCGAATCTATATATTTATTTTAAATTCTACTTTCCTTTCTCGTGTATTTATTTAAAGACACTTTGATATGAAGATCAACTGGTGCTTTTTCCACTGTAAGGATTGCACCTCTGAAATATAAGACTTGATATTTTTATTTTTATTTAATGATATTGACAATGACTATATGGAAGAATGCACCCTTCCAACACATTGTGTAACGATAGATCGCACTCAGCAAGATTATGAGCACTCGGGACTGGCAAAATGAGACGTATGCTTCTCATCACACGATCCTCAAGAATCTCTTCAAAATTGATGATTGCAAGCTGTACCATACCAGCGAACTCCCCTTACTTAGCTGTACTAATTCCACTTACAAACATTGCTCAAAATTAATGAAGCTGTCAAATTCATATTATTCCAATGAACTTAGTTTGATGAGTTCAAAACTTTTTTTTTTGCTAGAAACAAACATTTCGCTCTTACATCACAGCAGACTGTCATAACTGGTTATAAATCATGCATAATCATATATCATATATTTACTTTGATATTTGCAAGAACATTTACATTAACAAATAAGCACTACGCATTCACAAGTACATGTTCGACAATATTTAACAAGTTGATTCATTCATTTATTCACTTCATGTACTCTGTTCGAGGTTGGCTACTCATTTAAAAATCTCTTCATTAACATTCATTAAAGAGTTCTATAAAACACTTGTAACTTCTGATGATTCGAGGCGAGGCGGAACGGCTTCGTTTTGTCTTTTGTTCTAAACTGATGAATTGGAACTTCCTTGAGTACATTAAATCGAAAGATTCCCTGGCACAAATCCTGCACATGACAAGAAGTGTCATCCGATCAGTATATAACATTTACCAGACTAACAAAAAGAATAAAGCATTGCACATTTATAGTCTATATACCTTCAGCAATGGATTGGAACCCGTAATCATTACACCATTAAAGCCAATCGTTTTCGCTCTTGTCAGCGACGCTTCAAGTAATAGGCTAATTAAAAGGATATTGCTCAGAGGAGACATGTACTCGGAAGTTCCCAATAAAATTACTTGGCTGACTGCTCCTTTCTTTTTCCATACAATATGCTCCCTACGGTGTGGGATACAACATTTATACAATGCACAAAATTTCATGACATGCATATAATAATTTGCTCCAATGTAGCCTTCTAATTTTGTATCAATTTACAGACTTTGTCATTACTTTGGTTCACTTTCGCTAGTAGTCAGAAGCTCGTACATGTATTTAATTGAGCGGGGACAGTCCGCTGGAAGCTTTTGTTTGGAATTGGCGTCAAGGACAATTGCAGCTCCAACCAGTGTTTGAGGTTCATCCTGAGTCAAAGCTACGATGCTGACAAAACCAGTAAGTCAATATGTGCCCACTTATTGTCAGTTTACTAACCAAACTTTTCTACGATCAAAAACAGAAATTTTATTTTGACAACCTCAAGTCTGCGTTCATTATTACATTCTTCCAGTTCGATTCAAGTAGTCTGCGGTGATCTTCTGCTGTTCCAGAGACACATAGACTCAACTCACATTTCGTTCCGTAGCACTCACTGAGTAGCCTATATTTTAATAGAAAATTAAACATTTTTCAAATCAATTTTGCCCTTGTCTACATTTTTACTTACGTAATGACATTCTCCTTGTGTTTCTCTTCTAAATAAACAGTGTCAAAATATTGGAGCGCCAGTCGGTTGAGAGCCAGTTGAGAATATTTAATATCAAATTTTGTCTTTGATTTTGTCATGATATAAACTATTTCCGTTAGGGAACCCGCTTTCAGGAAAACGTCAACGGCTGCATTTGGACAATATGGTCAGACATGGCGTTACTTCTTAAAAATTATTATTTTTGGATGTAAAAAATATGTAATCAAATTGTCAATACGCATGTAGTAGCCATTCTCTTGGATTGTTAGAAAAATCTTCATTGCATTTAGAGAATTTATTCCGAGTGTCCACATTGAAAGATTGCGCTTGCTAATAATCCACCTAATTGACTTATTACAGAGACCTATTACAAAGAATTTATTCCAAATCAGAAAAAATAGAATCTGCTTAAAACATTTGCTTCCAAAAATATACAAAATATTTTATGTGGATGTTAACTAATTCTTACTTGCCACGGTGGTAAAAAGAATCATCGCAGCATCTTTTTGCATGATCGGTACATCCAAGCTGTCCATATCTTCTTGGCATGCTACAAACGGTTGCATTAAAGTAAAATTGCATTTTTGATTCTGCTTTAAACTCAGTGTTTTCATGTCTTACTATTTAATCTGTAGTGTTGGTATTGCTTCAACAACTTGTGCTTATCCAACCGCCCAGTTGGCAAGTAATGAAACTCGTCAACTGGAAAGATCTCCGGCACATGATGTTCATCCGGAATCACATCTTTGAGAGCGGATTCCAGTTCTTCTTGTTGCACATTCGACTGTAGTTTACAGCAAGCTACCAAAGTCTGGTCCTCCTTATTGGGGTGATAGCAGAAAACGGAACATTCCTCCACTAAATTCGTGTCGTTCATTACTTTTATGATATCCCTTAAGTCAACTCGTCTCCCTCTGACTTTCGGGGTCATTTCTGTTCTCCCTTCGTAAAAGAGTTGGGCAAACCCGTCTCTCCCCATCACAATTTTCCCAAAATCCCCAGTTTTGTACATTGGCACATAAACTGTAAATGTTGAAGTGAAAGTATAAAAGCATCCGTTTTAGGGCATGTGAATGAAATGTGACTACGTTTTTATACCTTGCTTCTTTGTAAACGGATTTCCACAGAAGCGACCCGCTTTCTCGTTATCTTCGAGATACATGCTTCCAACATATCCACCTGCCGCCACGCATGCTCCGGCTACACAAATCTGCGATAATACGATTAAATTCCATGCAATGTTTATAAACCTATAATATCCTCTTTTATGGTAATTAATTACGCACTTCGCCTATAACACCTTTCTCCACAATGCGCATATCCTCATCAACAATATAAATCATCGTGTTCCCGATGGGTCTACCAATGGACACATTCCCGTTGATGGATTTCATCTCGACATGACGCTCGCATTCAAATGTCTCATATGAAACATCACTCATCACTTCCGTCGACCCATACAAATGCACTAGAATCACTGGCTGACGGGATGTCTCGTTCTGTGGAGCAACCAATCGAAAAAATCGCAGCGCAAGCTCCAAGGAGAGGGTGTCTCCACTTACTATCCAATATTTGATGGTAGAAAGTGGGCGCTGGTGAGTGGACATTATGATGGCGTGTTAAATACTATCAAAATGCTACGAGCATAATTTCCACAAGCTGTGTGTGATATTTATTTATGCACATATTTAACTGTATTAATGGTTGAGGTAATGTACCTGATTTCTCTCATCTATGCTTAATTCTTCATACGCATTCAACAAGTCCAAAAGTGCTAATGGAGCCAGCGTAATTCTACTGATTTTACTCTCTTGAATTCTTGCGAAGATACTAGCTGGTTTAGCCAATGCGTATCTAGAAATGAAATGCAATGGGAATCCAGCCAAAATAGGGGCTAAAATCTCTGCAATGCTATCCACATCTTCGAGGAGTGAGGACAGTGCTGCTACTTCTCCCACTTTGTATGGGAAAGCCTTGTATTGCCAAAGGCATCGATTTAAGATCTCTCTTAAAATGATAATTAGTAAATGCGTTGTTTCAATTAAACACACAATTTGGGCATTATGTAAAGTTCAATTTTTTGTTTCCTTTTTAGCCCTTACTCATGACCAATTCGAACAGCTTGTGGTTCATCCTTGGTACCCGCAGTGTACACAATACTTGCAATTCGTTTATATGGCTTTATGAGGGTCTCAAGAGGGACAACATCGACAATGTCATCGATATTTGAACTCCCAGCTAATTCACAGATTTCGTCAATGCCTACGATCGTGAGAAAATGTCGAACACAGTCGAATCTGACTGATGATGGTCCAGTCATCTCCGTTATGACAATCATTGGCCTTGTAACGCCAACAATTTTCACTATTTGCTTCTCATCGTATGATGCCGGGATGACGAGAAAAGCTGCGCCTAGTTTTAATATGGCCAAGATTACCACTGGAATGATATCTGAAACCGGGAGGCAGAATCCGATCACGAGATCACCATCAAGATTGTTTGTTGTCCAAAAGCCAAGATATTTCCTAATGCGAATTTGGAAGAGATTTTTCATGGGGAAGTTGGGAGGAAATCAATGAAACATTAGAAAGCATAATGATGAGTACCTGAGAGCCTTTCCAAGCTTAGTTGACAAAGAGTCTAGTTGTGAGTAAGTGAACGTTACAGTATCCCCATCTCCTAGCACGGCTGGATGACTTTCTTTAATAACTTTCTTCATTAGTCGTTCTCTGAAATAGTCCGTGATCGACTTTTGTTGTGGCAATTTGAACTCCATCCCTTTCAGCATTGCTTTTTCTGAAGACCATATGCCTTCGTGTATGATATTTGTAAAGTAAAAGAAAACCCAGTGAAATAGAAATCAATTTGTTTGATATCATGAATCTGCTTTCTTAACGCATACGTACATACCTCCGCACAATCTCCCACAGCTTGACATGCTTCACATTAAGTAATTCCTCACAAGTTCCAATGTTGATAAGAACACCGCTAAGTTTTGAGAACCAACGAGTTTGCAAACAATAAATTACGATCGTTTCCAAATTATTTCAGTAAAACATATTTTTTATTCAAAATATTCAAGTTCAAATTATTATTATTATAACCATTCAATGTGTCTTACAATAGAAAATCGCAGATCCGTAGTTACAAAGGATATACTTTGTCACATAAATGGACACACAGAAGCTGGAAGTGTCTGAAAATATGTGCTACCTAATCGATTTTAGAGCACTCGAGAATACTGTTGGGTTTGGTTACCGAAACACGATGAGTTCCATTTTTGGAGACATTATATTCCTCGAGCACTTCAAATTCCTTGGAAATGAACGCTATAAGGTCCTCCGCACACTCCCTCGATCCTCCAAGCAGATTCTTTTCAATGAATATGGTCACCCGAAAGTTGTCGTTGTACGACAGGGATGCCAAACCAAAACCTGCAAGATGCAAAATATGAAAATGAAAACCTCAAAAACCTCATAAGCCAAAGAATAAAATATTTACATATTTTTTTCTAGTGAGCTACCTATGCTATCTGAATTTGTCCCATACGAAAAGGTTATTTCCAGTAATTTTGAGCCCATCGAGGTTAAGCACTTTGTTGGGCCTGGTTGAGTAGAATACGATGAGCAGAAGAAGGACTTCTGTGTTACAAATCTCATAAAGCGAATTGGCAGACATCCTAAGCAGACTATAATCAAGTCCAACATTTTAATCCACGATGAAGATGCAAGTAAGACCATTTGGTCTTTGACATAGTTAACACGGTCTTGGGGGTCTTCGAGGTGTACCCCAAATCCAACAGAGGCTAGCGAGCTAGAGATAATGAAAAAAAAAATGAAAAATGTTGCAATCAAATACTGCCAAACGGTTATATTTGTTGTACAAATAATTATTATGACTTCAACTAACAATTTGTTACCAAATTTTCCGGAGTGCTCTGGATCCGCAAAGGGGATCACAGTTGACATATATTCGGGTATAGTTCTCGAGTTTTTGAGCAAAAAGTTGCGAATTCCACCGGAAATGGCTGCTACCAAAACGGCAGTCACTGCGACTTTAAACTTCTGTTTGAGTAGCTTAACCCTGGTCATCGAGATGAGTTTGCTCTCAACGACAAAATACTCATGCGAGTGCTCACTCACTGGTCGATGCATGGTGTGATAAGGCTCGGAATATTTCAGAGCCCGACTGAGAGCATCATAAGACCCCAAGAATGCCGTCCGAAGATTGAGTAGAAAACGCTGAGTAGGTGTCATTTTCATGGAGAATTTAGGCAAATACACTTCATCTGAAATCTTAGATAACATGTTCTGAATTGCGAATCCATCTGCGAGGGAATGATGTATTTTTAGAAAGCCGATCCAATACGTGTCTGTCCGTTTACTTCCAGTGGATTTGCTCCAGGTTTCTATTTCATCGTCGTCTGGAATGTAGTTTTTAATCAAGATTAATTGCCACGGGCTTCTTTCCTTGGGATAAGGCTCAATCATTAAAGACTCCCAGATCTTTATTACATCCTTCCTCCTCACAGGATCGTTAGACGTCGGGTTGAAGACGGTGAAGTGATTTTGATAATCAAATTTTGTATCCGTTTTGAGAAACGCGTAACCCATGAATGTCGTTATATATTGTCGGAGTTCTGGATAGTTGAGTGTGGGGTAGGGCATTGTGTCGTCCAGTCGTAAAATAACACGACGATGAAACATCTCCTTGAATTCTTCAAATTGCAGAGTTCCATTGAAGCGAAAGCAGCAAACTTGTGTGCTATAAGGCTTCACGGTGTGCAGATCAAAATCCCGAGTTTGAGATGCAGACAGTCCACTCACCACTTTCCCAAAGTTAGGGTCCCACTTGTGGGCTAATATCACAACGAAACTTCGGTAAATATAGCATGGTAGTATTACGAAAACAAGGAGAATTGCTATGAGAAGGGTGAAGGGAATTGTTAGCAAAATGGAAAGGACGGTGAGGACAAAGTTCCTTCGAGTCGTGATCGACGCCATATTATTTGTCGAGACAAATTTCGACCAACCTTTGCGTTCAGCTAACGGAGTGCACCTAATTTTAACTTGCCATTTTCAGCTGAAATGCTCTAGTTAACAAGAGCGTCATAATCGTATTGACGAAAACGGCTTTCATGTACTTCTGTCTGTGAGAAAATATAATCGAATTTCAACTGGGTTGTCTGGATCTTACTTCCCATGACGGTCACGAACGAGAGAGACTTTCATGGTAGTTCTACAAATCCATTTGCTTGCTATCAAGATATGCCAAGATATTGATAGCATATCACATTATGGCAGTGTGAACAATAATATTTACGAATTATGTGAAAAATGCTCAACGTATTTGGTTCTTCCATGCATTTGTTGGGAGAAGAATCATCGGCGAATTATTTTATTGCGTATTCCAGTCAGTGGATACGTATAGCATTGCGTGCAGTTTCTTAAGTCAGAGTCTAAATGCTAAATCGCTAAATGCATTCATTTAGTTAACAGCTCACGCTCAGCTCAATTCTGTAATTATACTTATGAGGTTAGTGAAGCTTCAAGGCACGCAATTTGATTTGAATTTGTATTCATACGAATTTCCTGTGCAGTTATCAATCTTTTCAGAACTAAAGCGTTTTGTTTATGAATGTTTGGAGATAAACGAATGCTTACATTAATCTACGACTACGAGTCAAATCTTAATAGCGAATTTCTGTAAATTTGTAAACCTATTGACTAATCACTGAGCAAATTATTTACTGTATTGAATTTTTCCTCTTTATGTTTACACACATACATTGACACATTGACGCACCTAATGAGTATGATTATATATCATGAGGGTACATTTTTCACCTCAAAAACTGGAGGTCATATATAAAAATCTGGACACGCAGAGGTAGCTTATCTATAAGTTAGTTGAATCCCAATACTGAAACTCGTGGATTTGATTAACGATTAAGTTTAAAAATTCTTCGGCTTTCTCTCTCGTTGCAAATATTCCGCTGTCAAGCGTTAGCACAAACTTTAATTTCCCGTTGTAACTTATCGTGTCGATTCCAATTCCTAAATCGGAGGCATAATGCAGAACAAAAATATATGTAAAAGTCAAAATAATATATTTTTAACACACATCGAAATATGCAAAATGTCATACCTAAATTATCAGTTCCCGAAACAAAAGATTATGAAATACTCTCTAAAAGCAAATCGCTATTCAATATGGTCAGCAGAGGCTTGTCAGCTTCAGCACCATTCATTTCTGAGTAAAACACAATGACTGGAGACTTGTATGTCAGAAGACGAAACAATTGTACAGGAAATCCCCCAATCATCCGTAACGACATTGAGAAAAACGGCATTATTGAGCCACTCTTGAGCTTCTCCAACCGCTGGTCAACACAGAGCAAGCAATTTTGTATCCATCTGCAGTCGAAACATTGCGGATAGCCACTCATTTCTTAATTTAAGAGTGTGACCAAGGCTTGGAACTGGTATGGTATAAAGACGCTCATTTGCAAAGTCAAATCCATGCAAAAATTCAAATAAACTACTGGTAGGTCCCAAGAACGAAGCTTTTAGGCACTGAACTAGGCTATAGCACTTGGGTATTTGTATTTCAAGGCTTTCCTTATCCCACTTCACTGAACCGCCATCGGCAAGGTCAAGGAAAAATATGTACGCTGAAATGCTGAAATCCCGTCCATTAAGGAATGATGCACTCGAATAAACACAACATTATGCTGCTCTTCATTTGGAAGTTTCTCCAACTCGTCAATTGTTGCAACAACATTTTCCTTGTCTTTCCCCGAAACATAATTTTTCACCAAGAGAATGTTGAATTGCCCATCCCACTTGAAGAACAGATAGCCAAGGCGTTTGGTACAGTATTTCTGCAACTCGGGATACTCGAAGCGTTCCTTCGTTGGGTTCAATTTTTGAACAACATTGCGTGTAATGAGTTGCTGTAAAGTTTTTAGCTCCAGACCACCTTTTAGTTTCATTACAATAATTGTGAGTGAGTGAGAGGGCTTATTACTACCCCAGTCATCAAAGTCGCGGGCGGTGATACACCCATTGGCTGTTACGATCGAGGCTTTCCAGGTCATCATCGGGAATGTGTGCAACGAAGGACACGGCTTTTCGAAAGAGGTGTGCAGGAAGGCCAATAGTTACAACAAAGAGGATGAAGGCAACTGTCACTAGTGGTGAAAGTATCAGCCATAAAATGTATCGGAATGGGAGCCAGAGTGCACATATTAGTGCTCTTTTCATGGTGAGTATTATCTAATTCAAAAAGTGGACGATTCAGCAGTAAAATAAATTTCAGAACGTCGCACAGTCAGTCTCACCACAGGTGAATGAGAAATTAAACTAGGTATTGAACATGGAGAAATGTGTGGGAAAATTCGGCGAACATTACCAACCATACTATATTTTAACAATTTTTCATATATGCAGATAATATATAGTTACATTTTTTTACATATATTGTGTACAAGGTGGATATAGTTGTTAAAGTCTCAGAAATTACAATTCAAATGGTTCAAGAATAGCTAGTCCGGGTTGACGTACGACTTTTTCACCTGAAATAGCCAATTCGGAACATAAACTTATGTAGAACTTCCTATAACGTATATATGACATAACAGAAGCTTAAGTGTTTCATTCGTGTTTGATTTACCCCTTCTGATTGTGGTGGTCTTTCGCATTTATGCGCAATTGAAATTGTTTTCCACTCTACACCAGTATTCTTCCGACTTAAAGCATCCTGGCTCGGCTTCACTAAGAATGACTCCCGTGTAAACCTTGGGAAAATCTTTTCAGGGTCAATTTTAAGCGAAGTCCGTTTACTTTCTGCTGGTTCAACAAAATCCCGAAGACGCAAGAAGCACGCTGTTATTACAACGGTGTCGTTTGCCAGATGATAAGGATGCTTTCCATGTCTGTCGATGTAGCGGTTAGCGGGATAATCGTCCAAGAGGATGAAACCAAAGACATCAATGCACAAATCCTTAAAAGGCAAAAATGGTATCTTCTAGGTCAACTAAATACTGTCTTAATGCTAGAGGATTGTATTCAAAGCTGTAACTTCGTAGTAGACATACACGAACTAAAGCATTGCTGATTACAATGAAAATTCCAGAGTATCCATGTTCTTGAGCTTTCGTTATAATTCCTTGTAGCAAAACCGTAACAATTCGCACATTATCCTGTGGATTGAGATTCGCAGCAGTTGCCAGCCATGAAATTTCCAGTGTTTCATTTCGATAATGAGGAACATAATTCCTATGATTTTTTTGGTAGGAGAACGAATGTAAGTTTAAGATAATAAAGAATTAACAATCCTGCGAGGCTTAATGTAAAATGTAAATCTTCGTGAATTTACATAAAGACCCCTTTAACGTCGTGAGTAATCTCCAGAACAAGCGGAATTGCTGGATCCACAACGGTAAAGTAGTCGTAAGCGAGCAATGCTCCAATCAGTTGCTTGTCATGATCATTTGCCACCGCCATTATGGAGAGGCTCTCTTTGCCAACATAGAACGTCCAGGTTTCTTGAAAAAATCGTTGAAATGCTCTGGTCGTGATTAGATCATAATCCTGAAGCTCATTTCTTAGTGAATAAGCCGAGGAGAGAAGGCTAGATGGTAAAATGAGTTGATGCAAAAACATCACAAAACGTTTACATTTTCGATCCTAATTTTATATGAGTATATTAAAGTACGGTACTCAATGATAGGGTCTTTCTGTCTCGGGTTAAGTTCAGTCACTATCATGTCATTGTTGGAGTCGATAGTAGTGTAAAATTCAGGTCTTGTCTTAGCCAACGGTATGCATTCCCCAATTGCCCCTGATTTTTTCTTTTGCATCACTCTTGTAACTTCCATCAGACTGGTAGCATCCAACAAGTCTTGTATATCTTAAGATTTATAGAGTAGATATATAAAACGCCCATTTGTATTCTTCGCAAAATGTGAAAACAGAGTTTAATTTCTGATGCACCTTACTTAGCGGGTAGCCATTCTCGTTTAGATATACTAAAATTCCCATGCTGTTCAATGAGCTTGCACCAAGCTCATACAAGCTCATGCCGAGATTTAACAATATAATTGGTAACGGGAAGGAACAAAACTTGAAAATTGCTCGGACTAGCAGTTTTGTTTCCTCATCAGGCAATTTATGCGCAATATCCCACTCCATATTGGCTGGTTCCCTCTCCTTTCGAAACAACTGGATAAGGCAATGCGGACATAAGCGACTTTTCCTTTCAACCCAATGGACGGGAATCTTCTGTATAATTTTGATTTCGTCTGGAATTGCCCATTCTGGTAAATACTCTTTGAGTGTGAATTCGAACTCGATTGGACTCGGAATTTGGTCACTTTTCAAACCACTTTCTAAAGACACAAATCCTATGACTTCTTGATTTCGCTGGCCTATGATCAACGAATATGTGCGTCAGTTATGTTTTCAAAGTGCGAAAAAAGGAAGTCATTATAAAATGTTCAAGGTACCTGCGTGAGACACGAAAACATAAGCATCTGTGACGCAATCAAAGTCTTTGAGGAAGTCGGAAACGTCTTCGGTTGTGAATACGTGGCCATGCACTTTCACGAGTGAATCATGCCGGCCTTCCACTGGAGAGAAGATTGACGCAAACAAAACTGTCTATAATGGCCCATTTCCCTATTTAACATGAGAATAAAATATGGATGCTAATATTTCAGAGAATTCTCACGGTAGAGCCGTCGTTTCCCATTCTGCGTTTTGAGAATTCGACCGTACTCCCCCGTTCTATACAACGTATCGAATCCTGGTCACGCAGACAAGAATAAAATCGCAAGCAAATTAAAATAGAGCGTGCATAATCTTAATTAATAGAAACATGGTTGAATAAAAAGCATACCCGGCGGTCCCTGATGAGGATTCTTGATAAACGTTGTTCCTTCACCTTGACCTCCTTTAGGTCCTGCCGAGACATAGCCTATAGCCAGACAGTCGCCGGATACACAAATTTCCCCTTGACTGCCATCGGGCACGATACCCAAATTGTCATCTAAAATGTGGACCCTCACGTTATCCACTACCGTTCCTACAATGAGTCAAAATATATGTAATTGCATAAAACCACCATTACGTGTCTTTAGCGATGACTTTTATTTTAAGTTTAACTATTAAGGCACCTTACCAAGGCTTGGTCTGCCGGTTATCAGCTTTGATTCATAATCTTTCCATGACGCATACACCTCCTGAGCTATTGGGCCCGACGTTTCAGCCGATCCGGTACAATTTCCGAGATCAACTCCTCGCGTGAAAATGTCAAAGAACCATTTTGCCTAAATGAAAAAAACATCTAAATCCAAACAATGGTAATTTTTCATGTTTTGTCATTATCATTATATTCTTGTAGTATAAAATACGTTTGATGGTGTTATTAGTGCCCCGCAGCAAACGATAAGCTTCAAATTCTTGAGGGACTTGAGCATTGTTTCTCTTCCGAGAAAGTCTATAGAATCGAGGAAATCGCCTAAATGATGGGTGAGAAATGACAACGTTGTAATAGCTTTCCACGAAACATTTTTCACAAAATTATCCATGTCCACAACTTCCGATCTGCGAAACAAGTGGAGGGTACACCCCACGAGGAGAGGGATGAAAATTTGTCCAATCGACATGAGGTTCGCAATGGACACCGTGACGCAACAAGTTGTGTTGCGTGTCATTTTAAACTGCTTCCAAGTGCATGCGAGCAGATTTATCATGGACTTATTGGAGAGTCTCACACCAACTGGATTGTTTCGCAGGCCGTGAGTGTAGAAGATAACGACTGGCCGCTGCATTGCCATTGTCGGTTTAGGCGTCTCGAGGAAATCAATTTCCCAAGCTTTGTCCATTGATGCTCGTCTTGTTTTCGGCTCCAACACGAAGTCTGTATCCAGCCAGAGTTCCTCGATGGAGCAGATTTTACAGATGTGTGACATTTTCACGAGGTCGTACTTGTTGAAAATTTTCCCGTTGTCGTCTGTTATCAGCATGACTGGTTTGAACGTTGTTAAGATCTTGGAAGAGGTTGGGGCGATTAATACAAGTAAAATTTTAAGTAAAATTTGCTAATTATTATGAATTAGCTTCATTATATGTCTTATTTATACCTGAACCATCAAATCCTCTGGGAAATGAGGATCCAGAGGAAGGTATGCTGCACCAGTTTTTAGGATTCCGAGAATTAATGCAATAGACTTCTCAGACATTGGCAAACAGATAGCGATCACCAATTCTTTGTCGGGGTTCTCAACCTTGTAATCATAGCCAAGACGGTCGACTATGTTTTTTGCTAAGCAAGATGCAAATGCGTTCAACTAAATGACAGAATCAGTCATATTAATTAGCTTAATCTTTTTAACTCTTTTACATGCTGCATGTGCACGTTGTGTCGACAAAAATGTAATTGCATATGAAGACCTGGGTGTAAGTTAACTTTGCCCTCTCCGAGAAATGTACTGCAGCTTTCCTTCCATTTATCTTTTTTCTTTTCAGTCGCTCCTCGAAAGTTCTGATCAATGGCATCTGAAGATTTTGGTTGACTTCCTTTATTCGGCCTGACAATATGCCCTCTTCCACCTCTGCGAAAAACGAGATATTGAAAGTCATTTTTGAGTAATAACAACACGAGCGATAAAATTGCTTTCAAAGTCCGCCAATGAATAAAGTTAATTATACTTGATCCGCAGCCACAGCAGGACATTATCGCGTCTTTGTTTTATACAGCAGCGTCATAAATTTGTCTTAATCGTCATGTTAAGTGTACTGGTTTAACAAGTCGACAGAAGATTATATGAGATTTTATGAAATATCACGATTGAAACAAATTAATGTGACTATTTTTTCATTGGCATAAAATATGCGATTTTATAAAATCCCCGGCATCTGAAGCCATACATTACCATAGATGTTTTATGAATTTACTGAATTTAGCGACCTTTATTTGTCCAAAATTTTACTTTATACACTTTGATTTTGATTTGGCTTTATTGATTTGGGCGCTTGGTAATTTTGCATCATTTGCGACTGTATCGTAAATATATGTGAAGCAAGGATGTGAAGTGAATGCTCAAATATTCAACTATTCCAAGGTTTCGCATGATCATTGAGCATTGATTTTCTTTTCTTGCTTTGGGATTTTCTGCTTTTGGGATTTGTTTCATGTACTGTGTACAATAACTTCCAACACAGAGTCGCAATCTAATAAAACATTAATATTCAATTATTGTTACTTATATTCATTTCACCATTGTAAAGTGTATAGTCATTCCGCATGTAAAATAGAAGAAAACGAGTCCTTTCACCATTGAATCAGGGCATAGTGCATACGGTCTTAAGTCATCGGAAGCAACGAACTGATTTACTTGACATTCTTTTGCTACGTGGAAGTGGTAACTGTTGACAAGTAGATCCTGCAAAATAAAAAAGCATGACGGGTTGAATATCTGAAGCAAAAGCACTTCGATCGACATTGACATTTGATTAATTTGTCGATGCCTAACCAAGCAAAAGAAGTCATAAGCGATAATAACCAATGCTTGAAATCCTCGAACTTTGGCGAACACCATCATACACCGGACAATTTTATCGGTAAGGCCATGAATTTCATAGCTCGGAAGAGTGCTGGAATCCAAGCCAATGTAACAGACTTGGAGTACATGGGTTTTGTTTTGAGGGAAATGTGAGTCTCTGTGAAGTTATAAATTGCACGTATTTAAATTATCACTCATGACATGCGAATAATTTTTTTTACAAATGTCTATATTATTACAAGAACATACGTCAGTCCACTTTCCAGATACTGAATTAGCTCCAACTTGTAAAATATGTCCTGAGGTACAGAATTTTTGGTAAATTGCATTTCATCGTGCCAACTCATGTTGAGCACTGCACCGACGAGTTGCTTCATCTCCTTTTTCTTGCGTATGATAATGCTAAAAGTGATTTGCAACACGTGAGAACCTTTGTTTGTCAAAGGTCATTAAATAAGTTTGCTAAATCTTATTAGGAAAGGCACCAGCAGGCACCTCAATTTCTTTGACACAAAGATTGGCCACATAGCATCAAAAAACTTCCTCAGGTGTGCCGTACTAACTTCAGCGTAGTAGTCCAACTGGTCACGCTGCGTGAAACAACGGGCCAATATGCCACACACGCTAACACGATTATTGTTAACCATCACATCAAGCTTGTAGCGATGTTTTATGAAGAGGACCTCATCTGCTGGATTGGAAGTATTACAGAAGCCACGCTCTTTTCTAGCGTCGACCATCCTTTCAGCGAACTCCAGTAGAGTCGCCGCGTTAATTAGGTCATCGATAACTATCGATAACATTTGTAAACCAAATTTTGTAGGACAATGCTTCTAATTTTTTTTAAATCTTGCCTTGAAAACTACATAAAAGGTACTACTTACATACAGGGTATCGATTTCTGTGTAGTTCTTTAACAATGAAGCAACCTTTCGTGATAGTTGCTCGTGTCATCATTAAGTATGGCTTGTCCCAAAAGGTCTCCATGATAAGACTTATGGGCACGCCCAAATATGTAAATAGTACGTATGACAGAATTTTGGCTGCTCGAAGCATATTCGGGTTGGCGTGCAGAGAAGGAATACTGTTCCACTTGGAGAACACTTTTCCTGGTAGAATGCAAAAGCAATTATATTATTTTCAAAAATGCATGCGTCTCTTTATAGAGCTTGGTGGTCACGTACGAGCGCTTCTCAAATCCTGGTAAAGTTGTAAAAGTTGATTTTCATCGGGGTGGCCGCTTTGAGGTAACTTTGGGATTTCATCGATGACCACAATGTCAGGGATCATTGATAATGGCAAGCTGTTCTTGAGATCCTCCTCGACTTCAGCAGCGGTACATGTTGGCGACGCAAGTACACAGAAGGCCAACAGCATCTTGAAATTGTGCAAGATGATTTTGCTTCTTCAAGCAAATTTGATGCATAAACGACGAATTTACAAAGGAAGTATAGTATCAAATTTTACCTGTTCATCTTCATTTGGTCTGTAGCAAAGTATATGACTCGCTTTAACTAACTGAGGCATCCGCTCCAAATACATGCTGACATGAAGGAGCCACACAACTTGATTCTCGACGAAGAAATGTCTGGCTCTCGTCATTTCATGAACTAAAATTCGAGACCCATTCGTCTTCGTTGTGATACGCCCAATGTCCATTGTTTTCATCATAATCTGATAACCTAAAGTAGAGAAGCATTTTTTGCAATGCTCTTAAAATTATATTTAGAACGCATTTTTTGAAGTATTTGAAAAGAGCAAACCAAGTTCACACCTTTCTTCTTGGAGAAGGGATTGAGCATATAATATCTGCTATCCAACTTGTCTAAATTTTCTTTTGCTATTCGAGGGAGCGTTAGTCCAGAAACGTATACCTCCCCAACGCATTCATCCTTAACTGGATTTAAGTCCGCATCCAAGACATAAATATCTGTGTTCGGCACGGGATATCCTACTGGAAGTCGAGAGTAAAAGTTTTGGCTTTGAGAGTTGCCACATTCATATATCTGGAAAGATAACGCTCCCAAGCAATCCTCATGGCCATACATATGCACAAGCTGGGCAAATGGAGGAGCTAGCTCGAAAAACCTAACGATTTTAATTATTCATTTTAAATTATCTTACATGATTAGTAGGATAATATTTTGTATGAAAATAGTTTTACATACATATCCGCCAGTTCAGTACGCATAAATCCACCCACGCAGAACCAGTATCGAACTGTGTTCACTTGATGAAGCAAATCTTCAAATAACTGCATCGCCGTACAACAAGCTTTTAGCAATGCTGGCCACAGTGTTAGTCGTCTAATTTTATAGGTATGGCAGAAGAAAAATAACTGATCTGGGATAAGATAGTCTCGAGGTGACTCCAAGATTATCAGGGTGGCTCCCACGCATAAGGGAGTTACGATGTCCGCGATGCTGTCGATTGAATCAAAGGTTGGCGGAAGGAGCACATATTCGGAGGAGAAGTAGACGAAAAAATGATTCTCCCATTCGATTCGGTTCAAGATCGCTTTGCTATCGTAGGAGACAGCTTGAAGCTCATGAATATCGGATGGAGTCACTGCAACAACTACAGAGCGCTTCCACATGGGAGGGTACGGTTTCGTAGGATCTGGACTCTGAATTGGATCCTTGAAGGTTGCCAATGACTTGCCGACAACTCCTTGCAACATGAGATTCCAGATTTCGTCAATATGCATCATATCAAATTGAACTAGCCTCACTACTTGAGCAAATACTGGATCGTCTGCATTAGCGACTATCGTTAGAACAGGACGAGTGAGCCTGATAATATCTGCTATTCTTTCGGGTGGAAGATCGTACGAAATTGGGAGGAAGGCAGCTCCTAATTTCCAAATTGCCAGAAGGAAAACGATGTATTCATAACACGGAGGAAGCACCATGCAGATTATACATTCCCCGTTGGGATTTTCGTTTTCATAATTTCCAGTGAACTTCATGTTTTTCAAGTGGTATGCAATTGTGTTCGAGAACTCGTCCAGTTCTTGATACGTTATGTTCATATCGGCATTACTGTCCACGAGAATGGCATGTTTCTTCCTGTGGATTGGAACTTTGTAACAATATGGTACTGCTGGAATTTTATGACATGCGATATGTCATTCGAAAGCTCTAGTCATACTGATTCTGTACGTTACAAAACTACTATGCGAAAATCCAACTAACCTAACCTACTAACTAACCTAACCTAACAAATACAAGCAAAATTACAGAATTTTGCATAACAACATGCAATTTTCTTGACCCTGTCTGGTCAGTTGTCTCGAAATTTTTTGGGTTTTCGCAGAGTAGTTTTGTAACGTACAGAATCAGTATAACTAGAGCTTTCGAATGACATATCGCATGTCATAAAACTCCAGCAGTACCGGCATATTGTGACATTATACCTGTGGATTTTGTTATTTAGCTGCTTTCTCCAGTACTGGATAATGTGCAACTTATTCGGCACGGATCGTCTCACTCCACGAAGAATTCCACGAGAAGGCAGCTTGCATTTGACACAGGGAAAGCGGTAGCAATTTACTAGTTGGTCCGCGAGCCCTTTCACTAATCTTTTCTCTTTTTTCTCGACCTTTGCGGGGGCGACACTTCGAAGGATGGAGCTCACTTCGTTTATATTTAGCCTCAAGGTGGCTTCTGAAGTTTCTTCAGTTCTGTCTCCTGACTTGATTTGGAGATGATTGAGTGCCTTTGCAATGTCACCGTCTGCAAAGCTTTCCGCGTCAGTTTTTCTTCGGGGCGAGGACGTAACATTTTCGTCACTGATAATAGTGAGTGACATGATTATGACGACTTTACACTTCAGCTCTCAATTTATCTTACAAAAAATTTTCAAAACAGTCCTCTAGGGCTGCATGAGGCTTGAATTTGTTATGTGAAAATAGAACATAATGGTAAGAGCATGGTAAATTTTACATTTTTGTATTTTTATCCTTTGATTTTGATATTTGAATCTGTATTTTTGTAACGATTATTTCCATGGCCTAGTGAAATCGAACAAACTAGGTTACAGCAACGGGATTGCGACATTCTTTGCCATCGACAGGATATGAACATGAACTATGCCATGCCACAGGAACGCAGCAGGGTTTAGCAATGGTTTAACATGGGTTTAGCAGACTAATTGCCAGTGGTATTTTATTGTATACTTTTCCTTCAATTGAAAACGTACAAACGGTAACGAATAATTTATATAGTTACACATACGGTGGCGAGCAAAGTTTCGACTCTGAAGTTATGTTAGCATAATAGAGAAACGTTTCCAGAATCAGAACCGACTAAAAGGAACTGATTGAGAGGAAGATAACGCATACTGGTAACAATCCCTTTAAATGTATCGGATCTAAGTCTGGTAGACGAGAAGTCAGAGTTTGGATCAACTTTGCAATGAACTCCGATTCTGTTCGACGTTGTACAGGATATTAACTCCGTCCCATGTGAGCATAAAGAATGAACGGGTTCGGATGGTCCTCTGTTAATACAAACAATTATTTGTATTATATATAATGGACTTTGTGATTAAGGGTGAAGGGAACATGTTAAATGCTTTTCCTACCGCATATTAAACGAAAGACGATTTTCATCCAAGTTCCATACAGAAATAGATTGATCAAACGATGAACTAATTAGCTGATTCTGTTTGTGGCAGAGTAGTTGCAGAACCTATTTATGCAAAAATCGATTTTGTCAAGACTGCACAACTTGCCTAGTTCGCCCATTGACAAGTATTGATTATAATACCTCTCCATCATGCCCTTTCCAAGATCCTAGCAAGGTTCCACTTCTCAAGTCCAGTGTGGATAGCATTCCACTGGAGTGACCAACAGAAACAACTTGTCCATTCTCTGATACAGCCATACATCTCACGAGACCACTGGCTTGGCCAATTCCAATCTAAAAAATCAATCATGAAAATTATCTGGCAGTTCGTGCATGATAACGTCTTTCATATGGAACAAGTATGCCAAAATACCTTAAGCTCATATGTGTGCGATGTTCTAAAGTCAACAACTACTACGGTGCTGTCAATTCCAGCGCCAACAATGGTACTCGAATTTTGAATTGATTTTAAGCAACATATTGGGCCTGCCGCTTTGGAGGAACCTCGTTCAAGAGTCCTGATTAGTTTTCCCATAAATGGATCCCAAATATGAATAACGCCATCCGTTGAAGTGGCAATGTGTAAAGGTTCATGGAATAAAACGCTTAAAACGGCTTTCTTGTGGTTTGAATACGTCCATTGACAGTTCATAACCATGCTTTCGTCACCCTTGATTAGTGTAAACGAAAAATTAAAACTCATGTGACATACGAGCAAATTTGCTCTACACACTATGTTACATTTTATTAAATATTTTTTACCTGATTACGAAGTGAGAAAAGCTTCACAGTTTTGTCCTTACTTGCCGTAAGAAAACTATTTTCATTGTCCAACGCGTAGATGCATCGAACGGCTGCACTATGCCCAACAAATGTCTGTAGTTTGATCTGTTTGAAATTAAACTTAGTTTCTGACCGGCCAATTTCATGATCCCAGTAAATTAACCAATTTCCTCGCAGGTGGCGACCAGTATCCTTTTTCGTCACTGTTACGGTTTCTCCTTCTTCCGTACTATTGCCCTATACATGGGGAATTTTAATACATTAGACTTTCCGCTGGTTCTTGGATTCGGGCTCTGAATGGATAAAAATTTTTACTTCGTGGACTTGAATTCTATTTCCAAAACTTCGAGATCCAAAACTTGATTGTTGTTCTATCCTTAGTCGTGCTGCCACTTTCTCTGAAGACGGACTAGCATCTATATCATGACAAAGGTGCCCGTTTTAAACTCACGTCATATATACTTTACTTCAAAAATAGTATCTAATACTACCATCATCTTTGACCGATGTGCACCGATCAGTCATGCCTTGCTTCAGGTACAAATCTCTTATCAATGGTTCGTGCTCATGTCCACTTATAACGTCACAGAGACAGGTGTATAACTGGAATGCAAGTGCCGGTCCAAACACTGATGCATATTCTGGCTGCAATGACATCGAGTAAGCAAGTTAGTAGTGCTTTAGTGAGCACACCTTCAGTAAGTAACACATTGTTAGTTGTACATACCTTAACACTTCCTTCGCCATTGTAGACTTTGTCAAAAGCTGTGGTTATTGTCGAAACTAATGGTTTGAGCAAAATGTTGCTTAAGTCCTGACCTATTTTCTTCCTTATGGCGTTCATCATTCCAACAATCTGTTACAACGGGAAATTTTAATTTCATTGTAATTTCTTTACTCAAGTTTGCAATTTTATATCACTGGATATACCTTGCTAGCCAAAATAGATACTGAACTAGATCCAGACGGAAATATAATATCCTCAGCACACATCATTCGACACAAAGGAGTCAAAATGGAAGACAAGATTGGCTCCTTCAACTGAGACATCAAGAATGTATCCGATACATGGTTGAAAATATGCTCGAGCATTGCAGAGATCCCTAGAATTGCTGCTTCAATAGCAATATTTAACTTTCGAACGGCGGACCCCACCACTTCCAAGCAGTACGGTAGATACTGATGTTCAATGAAGCAATCTCCGTACAGATCTATTAGAGAAAATGTTTCAACATATTCGCGGATTAGAAATTCTATCCTGCTGTGTACTCATGTTATCCTTAAAAAATGCGAGTTTTATTTAATAAAAACCCCTTACCCGAAATAACGATTAAGCATTCGAGAACTTTCTTTGCATGGAGGTCTCCATCACAGTGCGTACTACAATTTCTCTTCTCGATCTCTATATTATCAATATGACCTAGAAAGCACAATGTGAGCATCCGCAAAAGGTTTTTGGTAAGATATTTTGCACAGAGGACGGGACCGATCCGATGAGACAACCACAATACAGTTTCAGAACACATTTCTGAAATGTCTGCAATCGACTTGCTCCCAACGCTGCTTGCACCTGCACTTGCATCCCTTGAACTGCTGCTTCTACTTCTATGGAAATCCCGTGAGCGCCGAAGCTGCAATGCTGGTGGGCTATGAGTTCTTCCCCGATCGCTGTTTAATGTATGATGATAATTATGCACAGTGGTTGTATTGGAATGCGTTGCCGCAACTGCAGAGTGAGTTTGGGCATCCTCCTCAGTTCCCCCAGTAGCATTTTCTTTGTCTTCCGAATCTGATATATCAGGTTCCATTAAAAACATTTCAGGTTCAATTGGTTCGGAAGTGCTTCCACCTTCCGTTTGTTCCGACTCCATTCTTCTGAATTTCTCTCTAGCTGTTCTCGTTGGAACATCCGTTCCGGTAGCAGTCATTTCATATGGCATTTCTAACGCATCAATCTCCAAGTCCGTCGATGTTAAATGAGCTCTCGGTGCTGGATCTTCAGTATCTGCTTTCCACCCACCAATAGCTTCAATCAAAAGTGTAGGAAAGTTATCCAAAAATTTCTTCAGCCCTAAGCAGCTGCAGAGTTGAAGTATAAAGGTTCTATGGAACAATTTCAAATGTTTCTCGGAGTGGTAATCCGCTTCGTAAATTTGCAATATAGGATTGAGCAAATGTTCAAATGTTTCTAGAAAACCAGGAATGTAAATTGTCAGCACTTTGTTATAATTATAAATTGACTATTTCAAAATGGAAAATAAATTATCTTACTTTTTCGACCAATCGCACGAGAAAATGGACAAAATATATTCCACACAGCTAAAACTCTTGTTTCTGGGTTCTCAAAAAGTCCAATTACAAACGGAAGAACTATTTCTAGTCCTTGGTCATCAAGTGCTGGCAGTACCTGGAGTATATCTCTTGAAAATGACTTGACCTTCAGTTCTTGCAACCGAACTTTCAACCCAATGTCTTCAGGTGCTGCTACCGCAAGAATTCGCTCATAATTCCTCATTCCTTTGATCATCTTATAAATTTCGGCGAAATAGTCCGGAAATTTAATTGGTCCTGGAGTACAGAAATAGTAGTTCTAGACGGAAAACTTTAAGGAGAAATCATATTGTAGAAATTTGATATCGTACCAATCTTATCACCAAGAAGTAACAGGTCCAGGGAAATGTCCAATGGAATGGAAAATTCCAATGATGCTGGATGAAATATAGCTTGTACCGCACGTCGGCAGAACAATGGCACATAACTTAAGGAGCTTTTAACCACACTTCGATAAAATTCAAAACGTTCCTCCACTGTTCTTACTACACTAATATGTTTGAGTCGTTTTGGAAGAACGAGCTCTAACAATAAGCATCCAAAAAGTTTCACCAAATGAGGAAGTTTAGATCGATCTTTCAAACTAGACAACACAACTTTCGGGTCCTTCTTTAAGTAAGGAAAATGAGCCCGAAAGAAGTTCATGCAGACTTCAAAATCGTTTAAATATCCCATCGGATCGTAGTGTTTTGGCAAATTTATATTTTTCCAGACTTTTGCTTTGGCGTCTGTTGCCTCCTGAGTCTCCTCCACTTCCATTTCCCGCATTTCTAAACAATATGATACAGATACACATTCAATATTATAGAATGACACAAAACGGCAAGGCTTTCTTAATGTATGCTAGCTTTAAATTGCTCTTTACGAACTTTTAAGCTCCTTGAAGTGAACAATGTTTTTGAAATTTCTCAAAATATTTTTGCGTGGTGGATGCGGCGTTTGAAATAGCTGCACAATCCCATGGGACTCCAAATACTCGTGGCTGTCAACTAATGACAAGTAAATGTTTTTCGATTTTATTGCTGCAACACCACTTAACTTGTACCCAAAGGTTAAGTCAATCCAGTGATGAAGTTTTGCGGAGACGAATTCACTTTCCAGGAGTTTTCTATGTTGCATAATAAAATCCTGAGGATTCGCACACCATCGCGGCAACTGAAGGTCAGGTAAGTCGTCGTGAATTGACTAAATAAAATTTAACAGACGGTATATATTACTTCTCATTTTTTGGTAGCTTTTTTGTGAATTCCTAATGAATATTACCTGGAATATTGTTGGATCATCATAGAATTCCGGGATGCATTCATCCGGAGTCCATTCCTGCATTCTTTGGATTGATGAAGGATACTCAGCAGGAACCCACTTTGGCCTAACAAATTTGCACAATACCTCTTTAGGCGTTCTGCGAGCCTTATACACATAATATGTAATCTCGGAGAGTACGTCAGTGACATGGTGGGCTATCTGTGGAAGTATAATACCAAACAGTAAGTAATGTTTCATTTACAAGACAAAGGCAATGCAATAATTTTGTATCTTCGTCTTACGGATTTTTCATTTCCTCCAATTTCTTCATACATAATATCTAACTGTCTTTCTCCTTTGTTCAATCTAAATTTGCTTTTGGTCAAATCTCTCCATCCACCTTGCTGCTGAGTAAAGTCGGTGATCCAAGGAAAAACTGGATGGAAATTTGGATTGCCTATACAAAACCGTCCACTCAAGAAGTTTACAAACATTAAGTAGTCATAATTCGAAACTAGTCCTTCACACCAGTGTCTAATCACAAGTTCAACCAACTGGGGTGTAATTTTGACTGCATTCTCTGACGTTTGAGCATTCGGGGAAGCTGATTCGGAAGTGTCCCAACCTTTAACTTTCCGTACGACAAACTTAACCAATTTCTCCACTTTTGAATCAATCCTTGGCATTTTGTTATGAAATCCATTGACTTGCAAACTGGAATGTATTTCATACAAAGATGGGATAACGTTAACGTATAAACACTCATCCACACGGATATCACTAAGATTTAAATCCCCAACAGGGATTTTGACTGCTTCAAAATCTCGGAGGAACTGCAGCATTTGATAAGTAACAAACATTTGCTTCACATTTGAGACTAGAACTTTTTGTGGCGAGAATGTCATCATATCTTGTACACTGTGGGTAATGTACGGATGAAAAATAAAATGACAGCATCCTTCAGTTTGCTGTTCCGATCCATCGACTAGTAAACTTGGTACAGTAACCACTGACAGGGCTTGACACAAGTTTGAAATCGGAAACCTCGACTCTCCAACAGACTTATCATCGTCTGACGAATTTTCCTCCAAGTTAATATACAAATATCGCAACAATTTTGATAAGTACGTCGCCTCTTCCATCTGCACAAGTGGAGTTTGAGGATCAAGTAAGTCTAGATAGGCGTTACTCGTGGTCCCACAGTCATCTTCCACAACAGGTAATAAGTTTATCTGAGGTTGTTCCCATAAATAGTTGAAATTTGCTTCTCCAATAAAGTCGATAATTTGTGGCCACGACATTCTCCCAGGTTGAGGAATATTGCATGGGTTTTCCAAGGCTCGGAAACATTTCACCGCTTTCGAGAGCTTCACAGCCTATAATTACGATTAAAACAACAAGAACAACCGAATTTTAGTAACAAATCACAACTGAAATAATTTAATCATACTTTTATTATTATAATATTCATACTGTAACGACAATGAAGATCCATTGTGGTCCCAGAGGAGCAGACTTCCCTTGGCTAAGGTATGCCTGCACTTCATCATCAGTTAGCCGGTCATGTGCAATAAACGATTTTGGAATCCGTTTCTCTGATATCACCTCCCTAAAACATAACAAACAAACAACATTACATTAAAATCCCAAATGGAAACAATCATAATATTACCGTCTTTAACATCTCTAATCAAAGACAAACCTTATCCAAGAAAGATGAGCTGCCACAACGTATCGTCTTTCCACGGCTCCCGTCGTTGGCGAAGACACCGAAAATACATACTTCGTCGGAACATTCAATCCGTAGCTTTGGAATGGATTCATGATGGAAATCAGAGTTGTGCAAATTTACAATATCTCAACAAAATAGAACAATTCACTGAACGCTTGGACCAGGTATTCTAGCCACTGCCAAATTCATAAAAGTGAAAAGCTGTTTTCAGTTTTTCCTGCCTAGTCAGATTGTAGCGATTCCAGGCACTCCAGACTGCAGTCATCCACCCACAATATAAACAAACCTTCCAGCAGCAGCAGAGCTTCATACGTCACCTCCTCGCACACACTCAAAACAGTTGCAGTGTTTTTGACAGAAGGAATATACCTAAAAATGAGGATGTACCTAAAAATCTTATGCATATAGCTACTCCGCATCTCACAATGTCTTCTGTACATTCTACCGACGCTATGCATAAGCACCGACAGGTTTATAGGTATACGGCCAATATGCGAAAGAATGTAGTTACTAATGACACGCGGAATATTACTGAAATAAAATATAGCATGAATTTGATAATGCTACAAAAATATGGGCAAATTCTAATGCACAGAAGGTGGAATGAACAAAACGAAGAGAGCTTATCTTTACGACATGTCTGCAACCTACATGAAACATACATAAGCCCCTAGAAGACTTCCAGGATTTTTTTGGAGCATACTGATTAGATTGAAAGTTTATGATGGCTTATAAACTCAAGTCAAACTGGAGTTTGCAGGATGCTAGATCCAGTTATGATGATAAGGAGGATCGGCACGATTCCATGGATAGTGGGAATAACAGCCGAGGAGGAAGTTTCGACGATGACTATGATGACCAAGCTCCAGCAGTTGCTATTGATCTCAACAAATTTCTTGGAATTGATTCGAAAACGGAAATTGATGTGGTGCAGATCGATGATGGGGAGGAGGAGGATGAGGATGAGTACTCTGATGAAGAGGGTGAGGGAGATGATGAGGAAGAGGGTGAGGAGTATGAAGATGAGGAGGACAAGGTTGACCTTGGGCCTGGGGATGAGGTCATCAAAGGTAAGAATAGATAGTAAGAGTAGACATTGAGGTGCAATTGCGACTTTTACTGGTAAAATATATATGCGATTAAATTCAGACACGCCATCCGTGGAAGAAATTAAGCGACAGAGAGAATACAACAAAGTTCTGGTGAAGGAAAAGAAGAGAGATCTTATCCAGATTTATTTGCATACGATGAAGCATTTTTCGCGTGTCAAGACAAAAAACACGCTTTTAGGGGTATTATAACCGTATAGCAAATCAGATAAGCCTGTAGTTTAGCATATAGAATAGTGCGTATGAAATGTTTGGATAATTTTGGAGTAATTTTTCGCATATCAGCTCAAAATAATTTCACACGTTGGAGAAAAGCAAGCGATAGTAGAGAAATATATCCAGCGAGAGAGAGATGAGCAGGAAAGGATTCAGGAACAGGAACGTCTTCGCAAACTTCACTTTATTGACAGTTGCGCCGCTTTTGATAAGAAAGAAAAGGAGGACTGGAAGCCAGAGAAGAAGAATAAACGTAAAAAGAAATCTACTGGAAAAAATACACGATTTTCCACCGATCCAGACCATAATCCTGCTGATAAACCGAAACCAATCAAACATTTTGACATTGAGGAGGGCGTTCGAGTTCCAGATGTGTCATTGACTACCCTGCAGAAAAAGTTTGACTACAAATTAGATCCGTTCAAGCCCAAGTTACATCCTACGCGCAGCAACACTCGTCAGAGCCGCCCAAAGCGTCGCAAGAGTCGAAAAATTGTCGCGTTTTCCTTCAAGCGCTCAAAGTTCTTAAGAGAGTCTGAAGTCAATACTAAACGAAGGAATACCGATTTAATGCAATTACAGCTTACCCAACTTGGCGTCAAAGACCCAATCGAAGTCGTGGGCAAGGGGCCAAGGCCACACAATCTAGATTTCGTCAAAGAGAAAATCAAAAGGAGGTCCAGACGACTGTCATTTAAAAACACAATGAATCACGTCCTGGCAGGAGGGCGTAAGCGACAATTCAAAATGACAGACGCTACTCGTGGGTTACTTCGATCCAAGTCTCGAATGGTCCTGGAGCGTGACAATATGGATCAGACAATTCGCCTTGACGTTCAAAATGTGGACACGGAGAACTTGAATCAATTCAAGTTTGAGTTTGCAGACCCTCGACTAACGGCGAAGCAGGCAAGCCTAAAACTTCGAGGTGAGCTTCTGAAATTGTTGCAGCACCGACGAGTTCCGATAAGTCACCGAGATTGGCCTATTGAAATCCGTGGGATTAACTTCGGAGCCAAAAATCCTTACGGAAGAGTATCATTGAACTATACCAGACTTTCGCATCACGAGAAAGAGCATCCATTCACGTCTTACCGTGTTCTATTGACAAATATTGCATATTTCCGAACCAAGGAAGAAAAAATGATAGAGAAGCATCGGCAGAATATGGTCGAGTTGGAGGTAACCTTTTAAAATGCTTATTTAATTAATCACCGACCATGAATTAACATTGAGGCTAGTAGAATTTTTTATATTATACTTGCCACAGGAAGAGCGAGTAAGATTAACTGCCGGCTTGCATACTATCCTTCATGAAATTATTGAAGGTCTAAGAATCTGGGCGAGCTTGAGCGGAATTTCGTCCAGAGAGAAGAGACAGGCGAAATGGGAGACGGAGCAGTTCATTGAATTTTTGATGGAATATGACGAGAGGTTCCTCAGGGACATGTTGATGGAACTTTACGAAACAATATATGCAACGGAGTTCGCTCTAAGACGGCTTTCAATATCAGAAGGTATATAAAATCCTAGAAAATTATATCCGGTGAAAGATGTTTCATGCAAACTGTAAACAGTATAAATATGCACAAGTTATTGTTTCTTCTCGCCCAGGGAAGGGCGAAGGTGCAGAATTGCACGAATTTAAAGATATTATGCACTGCCGAGTAAAACTGAAGACAGAGCACACCCACAAACAAAAGAGTATACAGAAGTATCAACGGCATTCAAGACAAGTGCTAGAAAAAATTCATAAGACTGACCACCATTTAAGTGACCTTTCAGTAAGTATTTTATTGTCCAAATCCATGAGTGACAACTGAATACTTTTATTGAATATGTGAAATATATCTTTTGAAACTATTGTCAAAATGTACAGGAACAGATCGAAAAAATGACGGTTGACATGAAGGCAATAACGAAGGCAGTAACGACAATGATTGATGGCATGTACTTTTGTCAGCGTGAAGCTCTCCGTGCCCACAGGAAGGAGAAATTCTTGGAAAGTGAAGTTGGGATTTACGCTTCCCAAAGACTAGCTGATGATTATGAAAAGTTGCTGGTTCAAATTCAGGACACGAACTTGAAGCGCATCGAATTGCGACGACAAAACAATGCCACTGTTCGAGAGATCAACAAGATCCTCCCAATGCCAATGAGGTGGCGTTAGTATATGGAGGATTTTAAAATAATCTTTTAAAGTTGCATTTAAACCTTCTGTTCTAACAGCATTTAAACTATAATTAAGTTTCAATGTAATGTCATTGGATATAATCTCTACACAAGTCGTAATCGTAATTAATGAAAAAATTATTAACACATGTGAAAAATGTAGGTATGTGTAAAGACGTAGTATTACACTAATGATGAGTACTGACTTAGTAAAAACCGAAAACAAAGCAGCTCAATTACCAACGGTGTTTTATGCACATAACTTAAAACTAACGCTAACCGTTCTTCAAACGTCGAATATTTTCATATGCATTCTATGAAAATGGTAACCAAAAAACGCCAACTCATGACTATGACAAAACATCATACGATATATGATAGGTACGACAAGTATAATGTGCCAAAATGAACACATTTCACTTCAAGTTACACGTACCATACCGAGAATGGTCCGCTTGCACATTCGGCCCTCTTCCACGAAAACGAAGCGTTATAGCAGACCTTGATCTTATTTCTTTCGTTTAGTTTCGGCCAGACTTTTGCCGATAGCGGAAGAACTACTCCAAAAGCAAAACAAACAGCTTCCTATGCATTTATGGCCATTGAATACATTTCCACCTGCTGGGTTTCTTTGTATTTTCAGTTTCCAAGTTTCTAGTCGCTAAATAAAAGAGAGAAAACCATTATTGTTAAAATTTTACCATTAAGTTTGCTTGAACGCCATAAAATCTCCATTTCTTGACAATGGAAGACTCGTTTGGATGTGAGAAACACACTCTTGCATTCTTTCTTCAAGTGTATATTATTATGTGACTTGGACCTTGGACTTCGATATGTGATTGTCTGAATGCAGAAAACATTTTATACACACCACGAATCTCCAAACTTTTATCTACAAAATCGTAACGGTAAACATTAAATATTATTTTTATATGTACAAACATCCGTTAAATTAAAATTGGTAAAATTAATTATGGTCGTTGTTGATGAAATGCATCAATTAAATCAAAAGAAGTAGACATATATTCGTGATGCATAAGCAAATTATCCAGAATTTCTACGTCCTTGAAAGTTCTTTTTGTCGTCCACAGTCCATGTATATCCGAAGACGTTACACTTTTACATTGTTGTGTAGTATGCTTCGCTTGCAGGTTAAAAATAGTTCCATGAGGGACACCTAAAATTGACTTGTTCTCTCATTTTCTCAAAGACTTAAGGTCATACACACACCTGAAGCATATACTAAAAACAGAATTTGTTGTCAATCATGAACCATGAAATACTTAAGTGCTTGCTTACAGAAAGGAGAATCGTTATATGACTCAAACACATTTTCCAACCTTAATACGTACCACGTGTGAGCTCAGAACATAATATACAGGAACTAGGATAACAATTGTGTTTATGCAGGCTATTTCCAAACGTTTACCTGAATTTCATTGAGGAGAGGACGTCAATAGGAAGTGCTTCATAAGTAATATATATATAGAGAGAGGTTGTATGGGATTTAATTGTTCATTAAGAAAATGAGAACCTATGCATACATTATGTAGTCAAAACTCTATATCCAAGTTTCTACTGAATTGAATTTTTTCTCTTGTGCATAGCGATGGAGTATCTAGAGGTTATCGTAATTAACTACATGTGCATAGACCAAGTGGTCAGTTAAGGTGAACATCAGTGCGAAAGGTATAGCCTAGTGTGTTCCTTTGAACCGTCAAATATTTCATGTAGAAGCACATGTGATAGGTAAAAATGATATAATGAACCAAAAATCCCACAACTTGTATGATATTCTTGCTGATAGAACATGGGCATAGTTGTTTTTTACCACACGCCACACTACACTACGCCGAAGAGTATGTACGAGGATAAGATTATCTTAAAAATATTTCACAATTGGCTCATGTGGTTATATATGATTTTCTTTTCTTTTTTCATTCGATTCACTATTCGCTGAATTCACTCTTTGAACCAAGCAAGGGCAAGTTCATTTGAATTTATTGACGTGCACACAATTTATCTAGAAATTTCATCGACGTACTCACGAATTACCGGGGTATCCACTAAATCCACTTGAGCAACCACAGTGAATCACAGTGTGAAAATCTAGTTGGTTTAAGGAAAATATTTTTATTATTTCGCAATAAACCTAAAGATCTGTATATCCTAGGAAAATAATTTAAATTTTTTATGTACGCAAGTACTAAAGATGTGCATAATATGCGCAAAGCGGATAGACATATTATTTCTTGAGAAACTCGGTCGAGGTGTGCATGAGATATTTAAAACTTAGGAGATCATGGATAAGTAATCGTAGAATGGGATGAGAACACTTACCTCCTCAGAATTTCTCTGAGGTGATGATTTGAATATGACGAGGTAAATTCTAACATTTCAGTTGCATTGCGGTTTGGAGTTTTTCATACTTGTATTGGTACGACGGGTACGACGACTGAATGAGCTTCGACTTCCAAAGAAAAAGAAATTCGCATTTACACGAAACATTCTGTACTGAGCTGAGTGGAAGGACTTTTTTACACAAAAATGGATTCGAATTCTAAGACTGTCCTTACCAGCAATCAATGGAACGTCTTACAAGAGGTAAAAATAATGAAATATTCCAGAACAATGATAAAAATTTATGTCTCAATTTTACTGGGGGTTTATTTTAGTTTCGAGTTATCGTGGAAGGATTCCTTCCCGAAGAATATGCTGAGGACGATGCATTCCTACTCCGATGGCTCGTTGGTACATACATAACTCCACTTTCGCGTGGGCATGATACACGATTTGAGGAATTTAACTTTTTAAGGGATTAAATGTAAGTTCTTTAAAATGTTTAGCCCGTGAATTCCACCAGGAGAAGGCGAGCGTTATGCTAAAAAACGTATGTTATCTTTACTTGACTAATTGACTTGACATGAATCTCTTCTACTAGAGTTGCATATATGTACGAATGTCATATCATTAATTTCTTGCAGTATATCGAATGGAAGGACATCAATGAAATCGACAAAATATTGGAATGGTCACCTCCAGAGGAAATGATGGAAGCATGTCCTTTTCAAGTCATTGGGGATGATTTAGAAGGAAGACCAGGTCAGTCACTAAAAATTGTGTTTATATAATTTCGTTATATCGTTAGACTTGGCAACTTGTGTCTACTGTTTATCAAGCAAATCCTAAAAAGTGTCATTCTTCCAATACATGTCTTTAGTTCTTCTTTTTCCATGGGGTATATGGAAGCCATGGGTGTTCACCGGTAAATTGGTCCATATTTACCGGAAGTACATGGATTACATGATTCAAAGTTTGCTGGCAACGATGAAACCTCCAGCTACGCAGTTTGTAATAATTGGCGACTCCAGTGGTTTTACATATGGCCATTTGAAACACATTAAATGTATACATTTATATTTATACATAGACGGAATTTTATAACGTTTTGATTGTTAAAGTCTAGCAATGTGTGAAACTTACTTGATTGGTTTGTTGTTAGCACTCGAAGCAAATCTAGAGGCTGTGCGAGACTTTGATGCTCATTATCCTGAACTACTGCACTCCGCGATATGTATCAATTGTAAGTCTATCAAAGAATTTTAAGATTTTTTATATGACTTCTACCGACCAGATAGGTAACTATCTCATGTTGTTGTTTGGTTCGGTTTTTGCTAGGTCCTAAAGCATTCACGGTTTTATATGCTTTAATTAAACCGATGATGTCACAACGTACGAGAAATAAGTTGAACCTGTTTGGAACAGGAGCAGATACAACAAAATGGAAGGAATTTATGGCGGAGAGAATTCCACAAGACATCTTACCTTGTGAATACCGTATTGATACAACGGACGACTAATATAATGTTAGTTCATAAATTCGCCAGAAAACATATTTTTATTTAGATATATACTACGACTCACATTGGTCAAGTACAAAACATTCCCTTTTTGTTTGAAAATCTCAAGGATAGAACATATTTTCGTCTTTGTATATATATTTTCATATTTGGACTTAAGGGGGGG